>VWPU01007729.1:0-46012 GCA_013398955.1 Callaeas wilsoni | reverse complement strand
AGGCCATGCCAAACCAATACATAGATCTATATTTTATTCTACCTAGGTTATTTATGACAAAACTTGTTTCTTTAAATCTTTAGAGGAGTAAGATGGACATCTTTCCTGTAGTTTCAGTAGAAATCTTCCAGCACTTTGTATGTACTGTGATTTTGTTCTATTAGGTAAAGTGTATTGTATGCTTAGAAGAATTTTGGAAAAAGTTATTAAATTGGGAAAAAACATCAGAAGCAGAAGTCCAGAATTAAAACACCATGCAGGAATTCATGTACGGAAAAAAAGTGATTTTTTTTTTTTTTTTTTTAAGATAGGCTTGTATAAGCAGTGGAATGAATACAGATTGTAATACAATAAGCATGTAGAAAATAGATGTCACAGTTATAACAACTAGCTTTTTTGCAGTGTAAATGTCTAAAACTTGCTTATGTTCATCAGCTGGGTACAGTGCAGAGTTTAATAACAAAAGTTTTCTATTTTATATTGCTGGCATGATTGGTTTTTTTACCCTTCAGGTAAAAGTTTAAAAAGGTACAAAACTGATATAGTCAAGACCTCTAAGTTATTCCTAAAATATCTCTTTCCTTGATTCCCCCCCCCCACCCTGTAATCCTGAAAAAAATGTAGTATGAACTGCAACTTGATTTCATAGAACTCATTGGGTTTTGTGATTTTGCCATGTTTTAAACTTGCTACTATTAAAAAAAAAGTGTGTGGTTTTGCTTTTGTGTGTGTGCAATTCACAGCAGTAAGTGATGCAGGATTTTATATTCCTTGAGTTTTCTAACTTCGTAATTCTGATTCTTACACATTATCACTGTGAGCTGACTCAGCAATTTCAGCATATGGTCAGCCCTTGATGCAGATCTGCTCTGGTTTATGTTTATGTTTTACAATTTCTGAATCAATAAAAGTAAATAAAAGAAAATGCAACAACCACAAAACCATAAAGTGTCTTCTACTTCATTATTTTTACATTCATTCTCTGAAACTTTTTTAAAAAGTGAACTTTTTCAATCATTCAGTCCCAAATGTAATGTAAAACCAATGAGTGCATTAACATCAAGTGAGCATTTAATCTCTCAGAAGCATGGTAGACTGGTTTGCAATTGTGAAGGCTTAGCAAGCTCACCTGGCAAATGAGTTCTTCTTTGAAAGTTAGAACAGGTTAAGCTGTCCAAAATCACACACCAATGGAGAGATTAGCAATGTTTGTGTCTATCATTTTCAAATATTCATTAAATATATTAAAAGCTTTTCAGTCTTATTCACTGTGGGAATGTTGTTTGTTTTCCTCTAGATTATACAAACAATGTTCTGCCATACTAATTGGAACAAAATAAGATATTTGCTGTGAGTCACCTTCTACTGTAAAATTGCAAAGACTCCTGATATTACTCAAGTGCCAAAATCTTGATAGAAAATGCCTGATGCACATCTGTTCTTCATTCTGAAGTAGACGGACTGACTGATAATCAATTTTTAACCAATGTAACACTTTGAGACAGGATTTGGAAATATATTAAAAGAGTAAAATTCCAAGGAATTTTGAGGCAAACCTGTGTTTTAATAAGAGTTATATTACTGTAGTGTCCGAATTTTGTCGATCCTTATTTTCCTCTTCCAAAATAATATAAAAGATATGAATTATAAATTTAGGGACCAATGAAATAGGTAACAGATCAATATTGTGGGGAAAGTATTTGTCAGAGAATACAGTTTTGAAAAAGACATGATAGTTGGTGGTGGCCACTTAAAATTTATGAAAGATAATGTTTTTCTTCTTTTTTATCTTGAGGTAATTACCAAATGACAATGAACTTAGAAGGTTAATATAAACAATTAAACATTAGTGTAGAAGTTGACTGCATAAAATTGAGTTTCCTGAGAAATAAAACACCTCTTCATGCAAGTCCACCCAAGTTATAAATCACTAGATGCTTGAATCTTTCACTGTAGCTGCAATTCAGATTGGGCATTCACGGTAATTTTGAAACATAGTTAGGATCATGCCACGCTGTACAGAATAATGAAATTTCTTTCCAAGGTAATATACTGCCCATCATGTCTGTCTAGTGTCACAGTCAGAAGTAGAGGATTAACAGTTGCTTACGCAGCCAATGCTTCACTCACCAGTTTTCTTGAGTACCAAAGGTCAGAAGATGACCAGAGCTACCAAAGGTGATGATGCTATGAGGGTGGTGAGGCAGTGATACAGGTTCCCCAGAAAAGCTGTGGTTGTCCCATCTCCGTAAGTCTTCAAGGGCCAAGCTGAAGGGGTCTTTGAGAAGGCTAGTCTAGTGAAACGTGTCCTTGATCATGGCAGGAGGATTGGAGCTGTAATCTTTAAAGTCCTTTCCAATACAAGCCATTCTTGGTTTTTTTCAGCCTGGAAAAGAAAAGGATTAAGGATCACTAGTTGTAGCATTACAGTACCTGAAGGAAACCTACAAAACAGGTGGAGAGCTTTTTACAAGAGTATGTAAGGACAGGACAAAGGGGCAGTGTCTTCAAACTGAAAAAGAGTTGATTTAGATTAGATACTAGGAATAAATTCTTTAGTGTGAGGGTGGTAAGGCACTGAACAGGTTACCAAGAAAAATTGTGGATGCCACATTCCTGGAAGTGTTTAAGGCCAGATTGGATGGAGACCTGAGCAACGTGGTCTAGCGAAAGGTGTCTCTGTCCACATCAGAGGGGTTGGAACTAGATGGTCTTTAAGATTCTTTCCAACTCAAACCATTCTCTGATTCTCTGATTCTATGCTGTGCAACTATCTAGAATTCTGTGAAAAATAGTAGCAAACAGAAAAATGTAGTCTCCACCTTTTGTTTTTTTTTAATTTACACTATTTTTAAAAGTTCATTGGTTAATGACAAGATGCAAAGAATTCACCAATGAAGATCATCCTGAGTTACTTGAATCAAACTAGTTTTCTATAAAAACATATTAATGCTTTAGTCTATTTTTTCTCTTCCAAATAAGGAGTTAAGTCACAGTTTTCTGAATGAGTCTTAATGCTACCTATGTTTGTTATGTTGTTCCTGAAGATGTTCCTCAATCAAAGCATTCACCAGTTTATGCCATGAAATGTTTACTAAACCATACCCTGTTCTGTGCATATCCATGAACTTACTGGTTCATGGATAAGCGTTGGCTTTCCTAAGTTCGTAGCCGTCTCCTGCTGTCTAAACCTAAACTAACTGTATAGTATCACATTAACTGGACATTAATTCTTACCATTCAATAACATTTCAAAAGTAAGTTCTTAGGAAAAAACAATAGCCCTTAAATACAGCAGGCCAAGAGAGGTGCTGGTTGCCTCATCTCCAGCACTCCTGGTTTGGTGAGTGGTGAGGCTGAAGGTGTATTTCCAGAAGGTCTATGCACACAGAGCACCTGGACATACCACATGCATACCTACACACATGGCCACACTGACAATGAACAGACACACAGAGCATTTGCACAACCGCCCACAGCATCACTGACCTCATACTTCTTCCTGAACAGGTGGAGGTCCACTAGTGAGAATACATAGAGTTATGTACAATTTGGACTCCTCCCAACCCAGCTGCTGACACCCAGGTCTCCCTTGCTCCAGTTCCTAACACCCTAGCCACATGGGCCCCTATGAGACATTTTACCACTACAATTGCTGCTGCGTACTGTCACTCATTTCAGTGTCTCCACTGGCTGGCACTGCAAGCACAGAGACCCTCTGGCCCATGGCCTGACTCCGCTTGGCACACTCATGCCCCTATACACACACATGCACACAGAATAGAAAGTCCCTCAGCCAGGAAGGAATTAGAAAATAATTCAATTGGAAGACAGGACAGACTGTGCAGATCAGGTATGGCTCATGATCAGATAAGTGTATTGACCACCAAATTCTTTATTTGTGTCTGGCTCTTTTTACCCCTTTATCCTCTCTTTTCCCATACTTGTTCCTCCCTAAATCATCGGAATATATCCCTTTGCCTGCCTCTGGCCCCTCCCTAAACATTCCCATAATAACAGTTAAAAAGTGCTCTTCCCCCGCATCCTATAACATGTCTGGCATTGACTCATCAGGATGGCTTTCATACCCAGTCACTGAGGCTGAGGCAGCCCTGGGACTGTCCTGGGAGGAAGTCAGACAGGATGTCCCATTCTCTGAGTCCTCCACTCGGAGACCTGTCTGCCACAGTGCCCTTGTGGTACTATGAATTTAAGATGATAAGCCTTATCTTATGGGGTTATGGTCCCTGTTTTGGGCCTGATAATAGTCTGCCAGGGTAGTATTTGGGTTTCCCTGCTCCTCTGTGAATTTATAGATGAGCTTTTAGCATGCAGCCTAACATAAAATCAAATATTTTAAAAGGCAAACCCTTGGAAATAATAATTTGAACTCCTCATTTATTGCTATTGATCATCTTCACTTTGTTATTCAACAACTGTTTTAATGGAATCATCCCTGCAATGGAACAATCACTCTATTACAAAGAAAGAGAGATATATAGAAGCGCTTCATATTAAGTTAGTCAGAAATACCTTATTGTCTCTATAGGAGCTAGATATTATTTATTGGATAGTCTATTGTGATATTTGGAGTAATTTAATATTATTTCAGTCAAATATGATGATAATCTAGGTCCACTTGATAGTTATCAGGAATAGATAGGCATCTCTAAAGAGCAGATCATTCTGTAATTAGTGGAATTTTTATGGAATGAATGTGTTTATAGAATTCTGTCTCTCTCTAAGGGCTACTGCTGAGGGAACCTGAGCAGGTAATTTAGCCTCGTGTCCTGGTTTCTTTCAGGGTAGAATTAGGTTTGTTTCTGGTAGCTGCTACAGTCCTGAGCTTTGGATTTAGGGTGAAAATAATGTTGATAACACACTGCTGTTTCAGTTGTTGCTAAGCAGTGCTTACACTGTCAAGGTCTTTCCAGCTGGTAAGGATGCTGGGAGAGCACAAGCATCTTGGAGAGGACAGAGCCAGGACAGCTGACCACAACTGGCCAAAGGGATATTCTCTACCATATGTCATCATGCTCAACTTATAAACTCTGGAAAAAGCTGGGCAAGAACCACTGCTCAGAAAGTGGCTGTGCATCAGTCAGTGAGTGGTGAGCAGTTGCATTTGGGCAGCACTTGTTTTGTATATTCTATTATTATCATTATAATTATTATTTACATTCCCCTTCCTTTTCTGCCCAATTAAAATGTCTTTATCTCGACCCAGAAATCTGACATTTTTTCCCAATTCTCTCCCCCATCCCACTGCAGGAGAGTGGGAGGGTGTGGCTGTGTGGTGTTTAGCTGCCTGACAGGTTACACTACAAACATGGAAACCTACCTTTTGGAAACCAGAGACTGGAGAGTTTGTTTGCATCATAAATGCTGTTCCTGCCTGCATATTATATGTGGAGTTTAGAGGTAGCTCCATGCCTTTCTGAGAATTCCTCTTCCAGTGTGAGTGCCATCTGCTGGCTCAGCTCTGGGTGCAGGAGGAGGCAAATACACACCACTTTGGGGTAACAATAACGGTAAATTTCACACCTAATGATATTTGGAGGTTGCAAAATAAAATGCCATCCCTGCCTGAAGGGAGAACACAGTATGTGATTCTGGTCTAATCAAATGGGTTTCCTTGAACAATGTTGGAGACTTAAAGCTTCAGTTTTTCTAGTGATTTGCAGAAAAAGTATGGTTCACAAAAACAGTGTGCTACTTTTTAAAGCAAAACATGCAAATTTGGCCTCCTGAAGATTCAGGTTGGCTTCTTTTCTACTTACTTATTATCAATGACATTTCAATTCATGTTCTGCAATAATATCCATAACAGTGTTACCCTTTTTGTGTAGACTGTGCTTTTAGAGAACACCTCTGAGATATTGTTGCTCTCAGTAAGTAGGGGTAGTGATGCACATGATGAGCAAAATGCAGCAGATTCCAATTAACTTTCTTTTCTACTTTATTGGCACAGCTATGCTAACAGTAAGTAATAAAATTAAAACTTATTTTCATGACTACACTCAGTAATTATGATTCTGAATACACCACAGGGCCAATCCTCTGATATAAAAAGGTGTCACTTCAGGAGATTTTTAAAAAGAAAAAAAAAACTGTATATTTTTTAGAATTAGAGGTACACTTTTAATATTTAAACTCTTAGAAGTGGTTATTTTAGAAAGAATTATCCACAATTAAGGACAAAAATATATGCCATACAGATTATTTTATTTTTCAACTAATCTTCTAGTAAACTGGTGAATTTTAACTTTTTGGCAAATATTCAAAGAGTTGGTCAATACTAAAAATTTCACACTTGCTTAAACATTTAATTAATGTCTTCATTGGGACAAAATACATCACAGCTTTATATTTTAAGTAGAAATGTGAGTTCAAATTAAGTAACTACAGTTATGTAAAACCATCACCCCATAGACTTCAGTCATAAATAACTGATGTTGCCAGATATACCAGTCTCATACCAGATCCATACGAGTTAGGCAGGATTAGGATGAGATTTTTACTGCTGTCGCAATGCAGACTACAAAAATATTGCAAAATTTCAAAGAATGGTTTTGGATTTTTTTCTCTCACACTAAGCTCTGTCACCTCTGTCTACATGAGATAGAATTTTCACCTGACATAAACATTTGGGCTCAGGCCAAAAGGCTTTTAATTTCAGTTCTAGTTAGAAGCTATTAATAGAGAAAGCGATTAGTCACATATCTTATATAAGATATCTTCATATATATTTTCCTTAAAGGTTAAAATAGTTTGTTCTTATTTGGCATCAAAGGTATTTTTCTTCAACATAAAGATGTCTGTGTATGAACTACCATATTTTAATTGTACATTTTAAGTCACGTTAGCATTAACTGTGTTGCAAAACTCAGTTCTCCATAGAACAGGTTCAACTGAATGATAGACTTAGTATAAAGCTGTTGATTTACCAGTACAATGAAAGGCAGTGTTCAACTCTTAAAAATGGGGAAAAAAGGTATCAAACATGAATTATTATGTGGCTCAGAAATGCAGAGACCCAGTGCAATAGCACTTTGAAGGAATTCCTTTGATGCACTGTGGAAATATACAGTATCACCTTCTCAGCTTAGCAATTATCATAGCACCATTTTATAGTCAAGGGGGAAGAATAGGCACTCACTGAAAAATAAGTCTCATCCTAGAATGACCATATAAAACCCTATGTAAGGATTCTTCCTTTGACTATAAATGTAGCCTACCTTCTTATCTCTTGCTGTCTGCATTGCAAATATCTAAAATTGTGTGACAAATTCAAAATTTAGAGTGGTATTGATTTTCCTGAATGAAGGTAACAGGTGACATTTGAGACATTCAAATCTTCTTTGTGAGCTTGGGAGGCATCACAAAAAACCTACCACCCTTGAGGGTCTCGAGGTCAGGCTGCTTGAGGTCAGGCCGTGCACGTTACATACCTAGAGTTAAAAACATCTGTATGTCTCTTTGCAGACAATAAAACCTCATCCTTATTATCTTTTCATCTTCTATGATTTAAAATAGAACAAGTGGGATTTATTTCTCATACTTTTCAAGGAGGTATATATATTGCATATTTACAATTAACATCGGAGGATCTGGAGAATCTAATATTGTAATAAAAGAAAAAGAAATTATTTGTGAGATCTTATAAATAGTTTCGTGCTTTCTCAAGTATTGTTAGCACTAAATGGCAATATGAGTAAGACTCAAGATAAAATAGTTTAACTTAATGGATATTCTCATACCAACAAGTATTGACGGGCTTACTTTAGGTGGTAGAAGCTGCTACATTTTGTCTTTTTGCCAAACGTGGTCTGAATGTATTAGTAAAACAAGTCTAAACTATCCTTCAAGCCTGAAAACTCAGCCAACTACTGACATGTCATTACAGACAAAATAATGAGATTACTGATATTGATACTGATACACTCATACTCCATAAAAACATTCTTCTTTTCTGTCTATATGCTGCCTGTGAGAGAAAGCTGCTCTGGAATTCTTCTGAGGACAAACTATCCCAGATTCTGACACCTGACTTTTTATGTCCATATATTACCTAAGAAAATGATGAATATTTAGTGTTGCAGACGAAACTGAGCCTTAAATGAAAGGCAAAATTCTTTAAGGCACAAACACACAGGTATATGTATGATGATAGAATAAAATTCTGGTTTATATTAAGGCAAAAAAAAAAAAAAGTAGTTCTCTCATTGTAAAGGACATGTACATGCAAATTAAAAACTTCAAATTTAAACCTAAACTTCCATTATTTCAATATCTTGTTCTGCCTGCTATTTAGAAGTAGGCTTGCATCCAAATACAATCTGGGTCTTAAATATGAGATGTGAATTAGCTCTGGAACTTGGGGATGTAGGGCTGAGGATGCTCTGGCTGCCCCCCAGCCCACCTCTCTCTTCTTGGGACAGTGGGACAGTCCTGGCTGCCAGCCCCAGCCCCGCTGCTCTAGGGGAGCCCCTCCACCCCAAGGGCTGAGGACACCCGACCCCATGTGCCCTGACACACCTGTACCTTGACATCTGCCTTGACTAAAGGCAGTGTTTCTCAGTTCAAATACCTAAATGTATATCAGTAGCGTATAAAATGTTTATTATTATTATTAATTTACGTTGATCCCATAAATGTCATGTAAGCTTTATGGAACAGATAAAAAGACATGGTCCATGAAATGAAAAGCTCACCATCTAATTTTAGAGAAGAGAGAGCCAGAGTAAGCAAATAAGTCATACTGCTGAAGAGAGTCATCAGGAAAGGTATCCAGCTGCAAAAAAAGGTAAGCTGGTGTGGAGCAGCACATGTAGGCTAAGAAAATGACAATATGAATCTCCTTAAGCTGAAAAGGTATACTGCCTAAGGCTCGATAGGAATAAAAAAAAAAATTTTCATGTGTTGGCACTGAAATCAAGCAAATGACTCTTCATATGTGAATATCATGCATGAAAATAGGATTAGGGGAATACTGATTGTATCATTCTGACTTCATAAATGTGCAAATTAAATAATGAAACACAGCAATTTTATTTTAACAGAAAACACACTGTGAGAATACATAGAGTTCATTTCAGACAAATCCATTGGAGGAAATACGAAAATCTTACACTACTGGCTCTCACTAGGCACCTACATAATGCCAGAGTTTTCATATCACACATTAAATAGTTTTTGGCAGCTCATACTAGGCAGTATTATTAATGAAAAGACTGGTTTTAAAAATTGGCAGCACTGGTGTGAAAGTGAAACTAATCATAATGGTGTGCTGTGGGAATTATTTCAAGACTGACAGAATTATATTTGTTTCATTAACAGAGAGTCATTTTAAAAGGTAAAAATACACAGGAAGGTTTTCTTGAAATAAACTGATCCAATCACCAATTAGATGTGACAACAACTTCCTGTAAATTTGTAGTTTTATAGATACTCCATATTGAGCAACCTATAAAAATATGACATGGACTAAACCAGTTGGATGATTTCCAGTTACTATTCCAATTTTCCGAACACTTTTCTTGATGCAGACAGTCCCTTACCCTTGTTCAGACAGTCTCTGATTTGTTTTGTACATCATATAAGCATCAAGCTAAGTTCCTGCTTCAGGATAGAGATCAAAGTTCTAATTCTTTGGAAAAATCTATGGACTTGCTTATATTTATGTACTGAGGGTAGTATGTCTGTGCTTTATAGGTAGTACTCAGTGCATGAGGAGCAGATTTTATGTTTACAGCAATGGTGCAAAGCAAAGCAAAAACACTACCAAGCAGTACTGAAAGCAGAGACAGGAAGGGCCATCCAGCCTGTCAATTTTTCACTGCATGTTGCCCACTCTTGCCATTTCTTATAGGTTTTCTGTTTTAATAGATAACTGTAGATTTTCTTTCAGATCTTTATCAGATCAGAGCAGATCATTTTCCATTATTAAAAGAATGATTAAAAGAAATCATGATCTTCTTGAGTCTTTGCCACTATTAACTTTAGCATTTGTATCTCAATAAAGTACTCATTGTATCTTAATAAAATACTAGTCGGAGTATTCCTGATTATTGTCCAGAATATGACCCAAATCATGGATCCTTTTAGCTATATCTCAGCTGTGAAGTTCAGCTTTGACTTAGGCCCCAGACTAGACAGTAGCCTTTTTCAAAGTTGAGGCTGCTGTAGATATTCAAAGTAGTGTTTCCCATCTCTTTTTGTTATAGGAATGTGTTGCTGTGGAATATCTTCTGTAGTCTTCTTGGGGGGAGAAACCTGAAGTCAATCATCCATGTGTGCTCGAAATGAAACTTTCTGCACTTGAAATTGCTCAGTTCCTCATGGTAACTACCATACCCCTGTTACCACATTGCTGCCAGCCTGCCCACAGCTGCAAGGGGGAGCAGAGCAGCTCCTTCTGTTGCTGATGCTGATGCAGGAAACAGCCTTCATTCAGCATCTGCTTCTGTACTGCCCAGCAAACTGCAGCCACAGCACTTCCCGAGCCCTGCAATGCTGAGCTGCATGGAAGCCTTTGTTCTGTGTTTGATGGGTTAAAATTATATATGTTTAACACACGTTTTCTCCTATGTGTGAAGAGACTTTATTATGTCTTTGACTGTACCTCATGGTTTTTATGTTCCTTATGATATTTTGCACTGTCCAGATGACTTGAATCCAGCACAGTTGTCATATGCAGCACTGAAGACCTACAGTATAAATCATGACTCCTGGTGGTTTCCAGAAGATATGAAGTCCTATGCAGGCTATAAAGGGATATTTCAGGGCATGTCCCTTTGGCCATCTGATTTTTACTGAAATAATGAAAATATAACACAGGTTTTACAGATGAATTCTGTACAAACAGTACATGTCTGTAAGAGGAGTTTTGTCCTTCTCTAATATGATAATATTTCATATAGAGTATTTACCTGATTGCTGCTGTTCTAAGCATGGTGTGTTGGGTGCTGTCGCCCCGGTGCTGGCAGGGGGGACTCCGAGGGTGAGGAGAGGTTAGCGGCTGTCCCATGACGGGCAGAGCTGGTGGCAATCATCTCAGGTGGGCCTGCAGCAGGCACAGCTGAGCCCATCAGTGACATCAGTGACACTGGTCATACCTCTGTGATAATTTAAAAGCCAGGAATTTGTATCAGGTTTAATAACTGGATATCAATTAGATTTGTACATATGCACTGTAGGGCAGTAGTATGTCATTGTGCCACAGCAACTAGGAAAGAAAGTTTGAGTACCGTTCAAACTCTACCTTCTAAGTACTTCCTTGCAAAAATGAGATTTCTTCTGCACAGTTCTTTTCCCATTTCAGCTGAAGCAGTTAAAATGGTATGAAATCCTGAAGAATAGGTAGGTATAAAAAAAAGGGTTTTTTACATACTGTGAGCACGTTAGTGTTTTCCTTTAAAAAGACACGCACCAAATTCTCAAACATCATTTTGCCATTATGTTCTAGGTCTCTGGAAAGACTTACAGTGGAATTGCTGACAAACAGGTTAGTTCTAACTGTATTGGCGTAACAACTTGTTGTCTCTTTCTTTAAATGTCTTTGTAGTTTATAGTGAATTCTGAGAAGTTTCAGGTTTTCACATAGTATTCCAAACGAAAACGGAAGTGGACATATTAAATACCTAAATATTTTCCATTAGAGAGGCTAATACTGTTTATTCATGAACACTTTTTTTGATTAATGATATGATATGATATGATATGATATGATATGATATGATATGATATGATATGATATGATATGATATGATGCAAGGAGCTTATATTCTTCTGATAGTTTCAGATGAAAATTAGAGGCTAAAGGATTTTACAGCATGCCTTGAAAATGTGCATAAGCTTAATGAGCAGAAGGTAATATCTCAATTACAACCTGAAGAAGGAAGGATGAGACACTAATATTATATACAGTATTCAGTACTACATTTGGTAGCCCTTCCTTACTTTTTAAAGAACCAATATTTTTGACAGTGCCCTTGTATTTTAACTTCTTTGGAGACAGACTGTTAAATAACATCCTTCTAAACTTATAAAACCATGCTAGGAAAAGGAACCACTCTGCCTACTACCCACCAACGTAGGATCTCAAAAGTTATGTGGTGCCACTGTTATGTTCTGTCTGAGAGACTTTAATAAGGGGAGCTAAATTCTGATTAGTTTTGGCTTCTCAGTGGTCTCACAGAGATTGCAGAAATGCAATTTCAGGTGAAAAAAAAAGCATGGTGAGATGTATAAAGGTTCATATGTGAAATACAATTCTACATTATGTGTATAAAAGAAAGATGGGAAAAATAAAAAACAATCTGATCTGAAACAACCACTGCCCAAGAGTAGCTGAAGGTTTAATGACACCTCCCTACAGGAGAACATCCTATAGAAGCTCACATGCAGAGGACACAGTATCCCTCAAGTCCTCATTTTTGTTTTCCAGCATACCAATATCATTGCCAATTTATTGAGAACCAACTATGGTCTAGGAATATAAAAGCATAAGACATGATTGTAAATCAGGGAATTAACTCATTAGCATAAAAGTTAACTCTGTCAAATCTCATTTCGCATAATACAGAGTCACAGAATTGTTTAAGTTGGAAAAGACTTCCAACACCATTGGGTCAAACCTTTGACTGATCACCACCTTGTCAACTAGACCATGGCACTAAGTGCCACATCCAGTCATTTTTTGAAGACCTCTGGGGATGGTGACTCCTCCACCTCCCTGGGCAGCCTGTTCCAATGCTTAAAAACATTTTCTGTGAAGGAGTTCTTCTTAATATCCAATTTAAACCTCCCCTGGCACAACTCGAGGCCATTTCCTCTTGTCTTATCACTTGTTATTCGGAAGAGACCAACCTCCACCTCGCTACAGCCTCCTGTCAGGGAACTACAGAGACCAGTAAGGTGACCCCCTGAACCTCCTTTTCTCCAGGCTAAACAAACTCACCTCTCTCAGCTGCTCCTCATAGGACTTACTGTTATGATCTGTGGGAATGTTGTTCATTGTAAATTCTCATCAAGCTGAACAAAGACACCGGACCACGTGTCAGGGAGCTCTTGTGCTTTTATTGTACAGTCACTTTAACTCTGGCAACTAGCCCACTGCGTAGCCTCAAAGGTGTTGGCTAACAAGCCCTTAAATTCTCAATATTCTTTGTAAAAAGTGGAGGCTAACAAGCCCTTAGATTTTTTACAGTACATTTCTGTAAGTCCTCAACTCCCACAACACCACTTCTGAAAGGTGCTGGATGACAAGCTTCAGCAAACCACCAAAGATGCTGGCTAAGAAACCACAACACACCAATACTCAAAAGGCATCAGCTAACAAGCCACAACACACTTCTACAAGCTCCCCACTCCCACAACAAAGTTCAGTACAGAGCATGGGGTAGAATACAGCAGCTGTGTTTTGAACAGTCAAAGTAACAGATGAAAGAAATAAAGACAGAAAAAGGAAAGAGAGGACAAAGAATATCACCAGTCCTCAGATCCCACATTAATCCTGCTGTGAGCATGGTCCAGAGCTGGGGTGAAAGACAAAGAGAGGGAAAAGAGAGCAAGGGTTCCTAATGCACTTCTTTTTATAGTTAAACCAGTGCATTCCTATTATGTAAACTAGAATTTTTTTGTGCTTTTTGCTTACATATGCACAACCAGCCCTCCTCCAACAAGTGAGTTGGGGTAGGGGGACACAATTGAGCACAAGTTCCAAGGTAGAACAGGAAGCTGGTTCAAAAGAGCACTGCTCCACTTCAGTGGGACCCTCTCCTCTGATCACATTTTGGCTGTTTTAACAGACAGAATGTTTGAAACAAAACATGCTTAGGTCTGGTCCTTCCCACTTACCTTCTAGACTGTTCACCACCTTCATTGCCCTTCTCTGGACATGCTCTAGCACCTCAATGTCTTTTTTGAAGTGGGAGTCCCAAAAGTGGACACAGTACTCAAGGTGGGGCCTCACCAGTGACAAGTATGGGGGGACAATCCCTGCCCTGGTCCTGCTGGCCACACCATTCTGATCCAGGCCAGGATGCCATTGGTTTTCTTGGACACCTGGGCTCACTGCTGGCTCATGTTCAGCTGCTGTCAACCAGCACCCCCAGGTGCTTTTCCACTGGGCAGCTTTCCAGCTACTCTTGCCCCAGCCTGTAGCTCTTCATGAGGTTGCTGTGACCCAAGTGCAGGACCCAGCACTCTGCCTTGTGGAACCTCATACAGTTGACCTCAGCCCATTGATACCAAACACATAGATATACAATGTATTGGAGCAGGTTGGCCATTCCACACAGATTCATTCATTCTTCCTCATGACCTTTAGCATTCCAGATGTTAACTATTACCAGGGTTAAAAATATGTCCGTATTTCTATTTTCATTTTTCCAACTTTAACCTTGGGCTCTTTCACTAGATTAAACCGACAATTTACAATAAGGTATTTCCTTGCTACATATGTATTAGCTGCTCAAGATATTGAATAAATTTCTGTTCAATAAAATAAATGATTGATTTCTTATATTTGAGTTAGAAATTATGTTTCCACAACCAAATACTTGATGTTGCAGTTTTCTGCATCTACAACATTATTAAAAATCTTGCCAAATACGGGCATTAGAACAAGACAATTCCAGTATATTCTCACACAAGCATTGTTTTAACTAGAATACTTTTTAGCTACTTAAAGAATAAGATGTGGAAAGTTTCCTTAGACTGTATTTTTCATGAGTTGGACATCAGTATTAGAAATGATAAATTATCCAGTTCACTTACAGAGTACCAGGTAGCTTCTGTCTGCTATTTTTTGAATTATTTTAAGGTTGCTGATGTCATGGTTATTTTCACAAGAAAAATAGGCTTGTCTTTGCACAGAAACCTGAGAGAAAGAACAACTTACCCCTTGGAATTTCACTTTGAACTGAAATACGTTAAAGAGAAAGTAGATTTCAGTTCAATTTTTGTCATGAAGGAGTTTTTTAGAATTCTAAAATCATATTAAAAGCATTTCTTTTGTCATAATATGTAACTAAAGCTGTAAGTCTACATTCAGTTCTATCTTATTTCTTTTTCTCTTTTTCTTATTCTATACTCTAAATGTCATTCATCTAAATGGAAGCTTCAGAAGAAACTTATTAAAAACTTTATCAAAACGTAATGCACATTTCAGAAAAGAGATGGACTACATCTCTCAAAGAAGAGCATTCATCAGAAAGTTTTAAAATGAAAGGCAGGTTCCTAATATGTTTCAAATGTATAAAACAAAGGTCTTTGTAAAAGAAAATGTGTGCATATGAACTCTTTCCTTTTAAAAATATACTCAAATTTTGAATATTTGCAATAAATATAAAACATGATACATAATATGGTAGAAATTTTCCCTTTTAAAAAGTAAATCTTTTTCACTTCACTATGATATTTAGCACCAAAGAGCAAACTCAAATATTGCCAAAAAGGCATATAATGGCATAGAGACAAATAATTAATGTAATAAAGTCTCTTACTATACTTCTCCAATAATTCTGCTAACACCACGCATGTATTTTAAAGTTAACTGGAAGTGGCACAAACAAGTTATGTTCAGTGTTAAAATATTGCATAAACCGTTAGATTTGTCTTTATTCTTCCATATCTATACCTAAAAGTATCATCTGATTGACTAGCCATTTAATGATGATTTGTGGTAAACTCGCTCTAATCAAGACCTAGCACAGGAAGGTTGATGTGGTACTCCCCTCCTAAACCTCATCACCAAACTGCCTGTAGGCATCCGATGATGGAAAGTAACTGTACAACAGGGCACACAAACACAGCATGAAAAACATTTAATTACTTCTGTTTTCCACCTTTATGGACTAGAAATGTAAAGCAGAGGGTGATTTATACAACAGAAATAATCAATAGCAAAGGAACTTCTATGATGTTTCTCTTACTTATTATTTCTTTTAATAAAGATGCAGCTACACGTTAGACACTTGAGGTAAGAAAGAAAAATAATGTAATAAAAGCCAAGGAGAACAGAAAGAAGAAAGAAGATGTGCAATTTCAGAAGGATCCCTTCTGACATGAAGATACTCTGTTAGGGATGGTGATCATGGACTATATTCACTACATTCATAAAGTTGTAAAATCATTGCCTTTGGTTAAAATGCAAATCTAATAAAAATTACTGCCAGTAATTATTTAAATAAAAGAGAAGAAATTTTTAAAACACAGTTCAAAATAATACTCTGACTGCTCCAATTAGGACCAGTGAAATTATAATCTCCTAATTTCATTCTGAATTTTAAGGAAGAGAAAAAAAGAAATGACAAGACTGGGCAAGAGAGAAGAAGGGGTAAGAATGGGCAAAAGAGAAGAATATAAAAACACAGACTTGTGAGTCTGGCTCAGGTTTCAAGACCTGTTTAAGTATTGGTAGAATCAATCTCTGAATTTGGTATATTTCCAAGATAGGAGTTTTGATTCAAGGAAAGGCAAATGCAAAAACTGCATGCAGAAATACTGAAAAAACATCAGTAATTCCAGTGCAAAGCAAGAACTGAAAATATTTTATTTTTCTGTAATATTTTTCAGGTTTCAATAGGAGTATCATATAAATGTATGAGCTACAGGCTGTTTTGCCATTTTAAAATATAGGTCTGATTATAAATAGTGGAAAATCTCATAGCAGTAACTTGAAACATTCTTTAAAAATGGATGTAAAGGTATCAAATGCCACTGCACCTTGCTAATAAGTCATTCACACTCTAAGGGTAAGTGCAGGTATAGAATTCAAGCTCTTTGCCTGAATATTAAATAGTTGTTAAACAGACATTTACAGACAAAGGAAATTCACCATGTGTTTCTGAATTGCCAAGCATTATATTAATATTCAGTTGGTGAGCTGCTGTGTAGAAAGAAAGACTTGCTAGAGGCTTAAAATGCTAAATACATGCCTCAATTTACTGTAACTGCATACTAAAAGCATTGCTTTGTCATACATTAGAAAGAAAAGTTCAACAGCTGTTGTAATGTAGAAGTCCAAATGCAAGGTACTTGGTTTGAGTTCTTAGAATTAATTGAAGTCATAAGCACACTAAAGGAGGGGGAAAAATCCTTTGCCTAAATGAATATATCTCTTCTAGGCTTTTGTATTAATCAGTACTTTAAAGGATATTTGTTAGAGTTGAGTGAACCGTTCAGGTTGAATTAAAGCTGATTCAAACATTTTGCCATGACTTTCACTTTTTGAACCACACCTGGTAGCATTTAAATTTGCTTTGCCACAGATTTCTTTCTGTTCTACCTAGGGAAAACAGAAGAAAACTAGAGGCTTCCAACGATGCTGAGTCCATCTAGGTGAATTCAATGAGATCATATGATCGCAAAAGATGATCAGGGCAACCATAAGCAAAGATATCCCTTGTGATGCCAAAGGAGCACAACTATGAACTGGGAGTCATACCCAAATTTCATGTAGGTCATGCACAAATCATAAGCAAAGTCTGATTAGTCTACTTAATAATCAACATTATCATTGCAGGTTGTCACCATGTAAGAGTTTAGTACCATAGTAATGTTAGTGACAACGTTATTACCATCCGTGCCAATCTAAATGATTCAGAAGTTTACAGCACACTCATCAGTGCATTGCACAATTCTATCCAAATATTAAAGAAGGCTTTAACAAATTTATTTTCTTCCAAGAAAGAAAGAATGCAAAGACCTGAACAAAATTGGTATTTTATTTCTTTGGAGGTAGCTTGTGTCTTTCTTTGCAGTCCTATTTAAAAAGAAGCATGTAGCAGTATTGCCTCAGGAAGTATCAAGAAAAGATATTATTCTCTCATAAAGGCAAGATTTCCTCCCTATTCTCTCATTACTCCCAGAGGTTAGCAATTTGTTACTAGCCCTGAACAATGCCAAATGCTGTCTCAGCAACACTGAACATCACATAAGACTTGGAGGGAAGGAGAGAGGAAAAATCATGGTTCCAGTTTTCCTTTTGTCCAGTTTCCTTACAGAGATTAAGCAAGTTCTAACTCTGCCCTTGCTCTGCTCAGATTAGTTGTTGCAGCAAAGAGGCTGGGAAGACAGTTTGAAGTTTTATTTCTCAACATAAATAAGGATAATAGTCTGAGATTCAGAATTATTATGTTTGTAGATGCTGAATTAGTAATTCTCTGCACATATGAAATAAAGCCTATAGCACAGAATCCTTCTACCTTAATTCATATTACTTCCATATTTATTGAAATTTCTCTAGTTCAGAAAAACATTTCTTTGTAGTCACTTGTTTGGAGAATATGAGTGATTCATCTCCACCCCTTCCCCTCCCTCCCCTCTTTTTTTTATTTGAGGTTGGGGTTTTTGTGATTTTTTTTTGTTTGTTTCTTCCTACGGTAGATGTGTGACTTGGTCCCTTTTGGAGGTAACATTTCAAGGAAATATTAGCTATGGCATGTAACTATGTTTTAAACTTTGTGGTTAAATTTTACAAGTATTTATTTTTATAACGATAGACCTAAAAGAAAGACCAAGATTTTCCGTTAAAGTAATTGTAAGTATAGAAAACTTCTTATGAATAGATTATTTGGGAAAAAGAAAAAAAAACAACAGTGTTAAATCGGTTCATGTTTATAGTCTTGGCTAAATAATAAAAATGGGGGGAGTGACCAATTCCCCAGAGTGCTGTGCTGCCATGCAGGAGGATCTTGACAGCCTGGAGAGATGGGCTGAGAGGAACATTTTGAAGCTCAACAAAGACAATTGCAGGGTCCTCCATCAGGTGACAACAGCTCCATGCACCAGTACAGGCTGGGGACTGACCTGCTGGTCACCATCTGCGATAAAAAGGACCTCAGGGTCCTGATGGTGTCCATGAGCCAGCAGTGCCCATGTAGCCAAGAAGGCCAATGGTATCCAATGCAATGGAGCTGCATTAGGAAGAGCATTGTCAGCAGGTTGATCCTGCACCTCTTCTTAGCTCTAATGTGCCATACAAGGATTGGCTGAGGTCACTTGGCTTGTTCAGCCTGGAGGAGACTGAATGGAAAACTCATTGCAGTTACAACTTCCTCATGAAGGGAAGCAGAGGGGCAGACTCTGAACTCTTCTTTGTGGTGACCAGCAACTGGACCTGAGGGAACACCCTGAAGCTGAGTGAGGGGAGATTTAGATAAGATATTCTGAAAAGGGTTTTCACCCAGAAGGTGGTTGGGCACTGGAACAGACTCCCCAGGGAAGTGGTCACAGCACCAAGCCTAACAGAATTCAAGAAATGTTTGGACAATGCTCTCTGGCACATGGTGTGATTCTTGATGTGGTACTGTGGAGGGCCAGAAGATGAACTTCAATGATCTTTGTGGGCCCCTTCTAACTCAGGATATTCTATAATTCTATGATAAAATGGAGTGAAGCACAAATCACATGGAAAGGCTCAGACTTGGCCTGTGCAAAGCAATAGATCTATTTAATCTTTCAGAAATTTGAGTGAGGAGTGTAAACTGGAGTCTGAAAGTCAGGATTAATTTTGTTCAATGATTCTACCAACAATAAATACACCAGTAAATATTTAGTTGAGTCCTGTTGTTTATATATATGAGCAGAATAGAATACAATTAATTTTCCTACACATATATTGACACCACAGTACCGACACAGCAAGAAGGATGTTGATGTTGATCACTAACCCAGTAGATATGAACCTGAACACACAAGAGGATCAGACCATAGGGGAAGCTTTGCCATTTATGTTTTTCCAATCAGCCCAGTTAATCCATTTTCTTTTTGTTTAGGAACAGATCCAAATAATTACCACAGTAAGTTTTAGAAAGCATGACTTTTAAGTTCAACCTTTCCTTTTTACAAAAAGTGTGTGAAATCATTAGACTGTTCTAAGGAGAGCATATAAGACCAGGCCTGTGCTCTAGGTCATAGAAATGTTTCAGTGGATTAACACTGTCAGTTTTCAGTCCGGGTTTTAGAGACATGTGATTAAACCATGACAAAATAGCCTTCTTCTAAGACAGCGCTGCCTGAAAATATACTATTTTTTATGATTAATGCAGTGAAGTGTGTGCTCTAAGATGCCTAATTCAGTTGTGTGCATTCAAGAGAATCACCATTATTGTAATATATTAAAAGGTTTAAGCTGCGACTGAAGAATGACTGTGAGTTACAGAGGAAAGGAGCTCTGAGAAATCTTTTATATAAACAGGAGAACAAAATTCTGTTTCTGAAAGATGTTCCTTTGAGCCATACTAAACATAGGTCTGTGTACCAGGGTATATTGCACAGAGGTTCCATAGACAAGCAGCTGTGGCAGGAGACTTCAGAGGAATTCGATTCCCTTTTTCTTTGCAGCTGTAATGTCAAAGAGTTGTCAGTTTAAAATCTTTTCAGGTGCTACAAAGTAACATAATACCAGTAATTAAAGAGCATTTAGAGGTTTTATTTTTGTCCATTTGCTCTTCCTATACTATAATTAATATAGGCAAACCTATCAGGTTTAAAACAGAATTCTTTTAAAATAAGGAATTACAAACATTAATAATAATTTTTAAATTCTCTGATATTAATCGGAGTATTTCATTCCCACTTCTATAGTTGTAGGAAAAAACACATAAATCATAATTTATGCTTACAGACAGACAGCAGCCTTTGAACAGGTTAGTTTTATAAAACCCTCAAAACATTGCTGAATTTCATTGTATATAGGTCTCAACACATTCTGTTCCTAAAGGCTTAATTTTCTCCTAAGTCTAGTTTTTCTACAAGCAATTTTAGAAAGGCATGAAAAATGAAACAAAACTTAATTCTATTATTTATCCTATGTCCTCAATGGCCTCTGTAGCTTTTGTTATGCTTAAACAACACTCTTTAAACAACAATTTGTTGTCTGGGATGGAGCTAATTTTCTTTATAGCAGCCTGTATGGTGCAGTGTTTTGGATTCGTGACTTAAACAGTGTTGCTAACACATCTATTTTGTCACTGTTACTGGGCATTATAATATCAAGGTTTTCTCTATTTCTCACTCTGCCTCTGTACCAAGCAAATAGGCCAGGAGTGGACAAGAAGGAGTGGGAAAGGACACAGGAGGGACATCTCACCTAAACAGCCAAAGGGATATTCCAGGCCAGGTGATGTCATGCTCAGCAATTTAAAAAAAAAAAGAAGAAGCAGGGACCGTTCAATGTTGCTTTTCAGAGACTGACTGTACTCCATTCTGCTAATGACAGATAGTTATTGCCTTTGCATCACTTGTGTGTTTTGGTTTTGTTTCCTTGGTGGGTTTCTTTGTTTTTGGTGGGTTTTTTTCTTGGGGGGGGNTGGGGGGTGGAGAGGATGTGTCTTTCTTTCTTTTGCTTACCAAACTCTTTATCTCAACCCTTGAGTTTTCTTGGTTTTAGTCTTCCTATTCACTTCTCAATCCAGAAGTGGGGGAAAGGGAGTGAGTGGCCGTGTGGGTGCTTAGCTGCTGTCCAGAGTCAGCCCACTGTAACTCTTGCAGTGTTTGTCAGGGTTGTGAGCACGTGACTGGACTGCTGACCTGACAGTGGGCTGAAGTTAACTGAGCAAGGTGTGATAAAGTACCAGAGAAATCGCCAGACATGACAAATAGCAGTCTGAGAAGCAGCCAGGTGTTAAAGACAATGCCACGAAGCAGAGATGCAGCTCACAAGTGTTTAAAGACAGAAACAAGAAAGGCCTGAGCCTCATAAGTCCTTTCAGGGAGCACAGAGTCCTGTTGGGATTGTGTTTGCCCAAGGCCAGCACTGCCAGGATAACTGTGCCAGTAATGCTGTGCACCACTGCCACCCATGTGGTGATAGCAGAAATACTAAATTGAGTATGGAAATAGTGGTGCTGGGACTGAAGGAGAAAAAAATAAATAAGGGCAGGTTCTTTATATGAGGGTGTATGGGTGGGAAAGAAAGGGTCAAGAACCAGAAAAAAATTATAACAATTTATGTAAATCATGTCATCAGTGCTGTCCAGGGATACTTAACAGGCAGCCCTGCATTTGATGACACAGGCTATGACTAAACCTTAGGAACATAATGTGACCCCTATAATGGAAGGAGGCCCTGTGGAGATAAGACCATGAAGTTTAGAGAATAACTCAGAGAAGATAACTTTATCTCGAAACAAAGAGGGAGGTTGTTTTAGCAAATAGCTATCAACGTGAGTGTTTCAGCTGGTGTAAATGTCTCTCCTTGAGTTCATTAAATGAGTGTGAAGTGTGATGCTCCCTTACCAACATTATGTAGAAAACTCCATGAGTCCTGACTGCAAAATCAAGTCAGACACCTGTGTTTTCATCAGAACAGGTTTGTTGTTCTGCTCCAGTCTTTGCTGGTCAGGTCAGGGTTGCTCATCAGGGACCTCCAAACAGCCCCACTCACAGGCTTTACTTCACCTTATGGTTGGGTTTTTTGCCCTATTTCCCCCTCATGGATAAATAATTCTCCTCCATTAAACTTTTTTTGCCATTTATTCCGGTTTTACTGATTTTGCATATTAGGCTTAATTTTGCCCTTAGACATCAAACAGTTGGTGAGCCAGCAGCATCCGTTCCACTATTTTTTGGCTTCTTTGCTTATATTCAGCTTCTGATACTACCACAACTGCCATAGTTTCTGCCTTTCCTGTCTTAGTAGCTTAGGCCCTGGTCAGGTGGGGCAGCTATTTTCCCCTTATGTTTTCTGCAGGATCCAGAAAATTCTCATCATGAAACCCTAAGATGGAGCTCTGTGGAACTCCGCTAGTGACAGATCACCAGTCTGATGTCACCCCATTCACTGTAACCCGTTGTGCCCAACCATGATCCCTTTGCTCATCCATCACTTAATGTGTTTATGCAATTGCGTACTGGACATTTGAATACAAAGAACAGTGAACTTCTAAGTGTGCTTTGCGTGATGCTGGCAGGCACACTCAGACAGCATTTTCCATAGTTCTAGTACGTTCCAAGACTCTTCCATGTCTAGCTCTTTACACAGTGATTTTTGTTTTGTCTAGATGACCTATTAAAGAGGAAATGCCTGCTATCACATAGAAATGTGTCCCATTGCAGTGAAACAGCAATTCAGAGTATAAGGCAGTAAAGAAAAAGCACTGAAAGCTTTATATTGTGCAAGTTTAAATTTAAGATTCTGTTTATTTGTATTTAAAGCAGTTACTAGTTAAAACTTCAGATCAGAATTCCATTGTTCAATAAATAACTATAAATAACAACGCTTCCTTACTTTTCCTGAAAAGTGTTCCCCTTCAACAATGACAAAAATATCATCTGTCATTCACAAACATACTCGTTGGAAGGTGAAAAATATCTTGTTTAATTTCTTTCTTTGCTATTTGTTTTATGTTCTTTTTAAAGCCTTTTTTTTTGTTTGCTTTCTTTACATAAATTTACAAGGTTGATGAAACAATTAACCAGGGACAGAGGCTAATTTCTCTAAATTATTCTTGAGAGACCACAGAACCCTGTAAAATCAGCTGTAAACTGAAAAATCAGCTTTCATGAGCTGTAAGTTTTGAAAAATCACTGGAAATTACTCTCAAAATAATATTAGCATTGTAGGACAATAAAAAAAGCTGAGAAGTAAACTGAAACCCCAGGGAGAAGAACACAAGTTTTTACTTTTGTGGAGGTTACTTATGTGGGATATTATAAACTTTTTGTTGTGAGGAATTGCAACTACAAGAAAAAACTGAGCTATTGCTCAGATAGTGCAATGATAGTGATAACACTGTGTAATTTTTTTTCCTAAAGAAACAGCTACAGAGAAGAATTTGTGTAAAGCATAAATAGCAACTTCTCTCCATAGCCACTGAAATTAAAGAAGTAGGTAAAAGAGAATGTTAGTTGAGCAAATGATATATGAGTTTTCTGTTAAACAACTCATTAGCATAGATCGAATATGTCAAAGAGCTTATTAAAATATTGCTCAAGAAGGCATATTAATAAACATAAATATTATGCCAAAATCTTTTTGGAGCTGGATGGAATTTCACATTTTCTGTGTCACGAATTGGAACAAAAATGTGACATTTCGATATTTTTTGAAAAAAAAATACTATTGTATATTACATTTTGTCTTGACAAAACACTTTTGTTTGGTAAGGTCAAAAAATCTTGAATAGATAAGATGAAAAAGTTTTGCTTCAGTAGTATCATTTAAAATATATTAGACAGTAATCTAAATATCAATACAAATATTATTGAGTCATAAAGTCATAGATGCTAAAAGATGTCCAGCACCAGTCCTGATACGGATTCGTGATGAGCACCACTCATCACTGCTCTGCACTTGGACATCAAGCCATTGACCGCAATTCTGTGAGTGCAACCCTTCATCCAACTCCTTATCCATTGAGCGGTCCATCTGTTAAATCCACGTCTGTCCAATCTAGAGACAAGGATGTCATGCAGGACAGTGTCAAATCCTCTGCACAAGTCCAGGGAGATGACATCAGTTGCTCTTCCCTTATCTGCCGACATGGTAATCCCATCATAGGAGGGTCCAAATTTGTCAGGCAAGATTTGCCCTGAGTGAAGCCATTCTGTCTGTCAATGATCACTTCCAGATTTTCCATGTGCCTTAGCATAATTTCCAAGAGATCCTGCTCCATGACCTTCTCAGGCACAGAGGTGAGACTGTAGTTCCTCAAATATCACTTTTTAAAAATAGTGATTATTTTTATAGTGTTTATGCTTCCCTTTTTTCAATTTGAAGTGTTTTGACACTATTTAGGCTGTTACAAAAATTCTGCTGATTTGTTTTCCAGTTTGGAGGTGTGGGAGAGAATCTCTCAGAGTACAATATAATAGTGAGAAAATAACTGTTCTAAAAAAGGTATCAGCTAACAAATACTTTTATCAAAAGTATTTGTCTTGGGGTGATTCTATGGCAATACTGTATTCCCCATCGCCTGCTTGATCTCTAGTGTAACTTTAAATTGCAAAAGAGGAAAAAAGAAGCCGAGAGAACTCTTCAAAGCGACTGACTTGACCTTGCAACTAAAATGTTTTGCATTCTTTTCTCTCCCGATTCTGACAACATTTAGTTGGTTAAAAGACCTTTGCTCTCTAGTCACTTCGGCTGAGAAGAGACTATGATCTGCCTCAGCGGCTTCTTTTCTTTTTTAGACTGTTTTTAGCTTGCTTTTCATCTAAGACCAGCTACCATCTCCGGACCTGCTATGCAGGACCCTCCAAGGGGGATCGTCGGACCCTGCCTGGCCGGCCCGGCCCAGCTCAGGACTGCAGGTTTTACCTACAGAAAGAACTCTAAAATCCATAGTCCTCTTTTAAGAGACAGGGGAGAGAGTTTCAATATCCTTTCTCCCCGTGACAGTGGGGAACTCTGTTTTGTTAAATAAATAGTTTTTTCACTTTCACTCAAAAAATTATTTTCCCAAACCCGTGGGAGAAGTGCTACCTGGTCCTACTTACCTGACAATCAGAAAAAAAAAAAAGAGACGCCCCTCTCAAGTTGTTTCCTCCTAGATTTACGTCCAAACCGACACAGTATTAAACTGTGACACAGTAACTTCTGTCAAAGTTATCAAAATAGCATTAACAAGTATTGATAGTAATAGAAGTGATCTTTTAGGCATTTATTAAACACCTCTGTAATAATTCAGGAGAGGGAAATTGGGTAAATTTGGAAAAGTAAAGGTGTATAGTGATACAGTAGGAAAAGTCACCACTTAAATAAAAGTTCTTTCTCTTCTCTATCTAGACAATAAAATTTACTAATGAAGCATCACAGAAAGGAGCAAAAAAAAAAACTGTGCTGTTTCAACAATTATGTTATCCAAATCACTGCAGATGAACTATGGATCATCACTGTATTTTAGTTTTTTAACTTAATTATGACAGTTCATATGAGGAGAATGGCCAGTGCAGTGGAGTGGGAAAGGAAACATTTCTTGTTTTAGTCATATCTGAAGAGCCAAATCAAACCTAAAAATCTAAATCAGTGAAATCATTCAGTCTCTCTTAAAAACTTGAATCACCAGTTCTTAGATGAGTCATCATTGTTCATAACATTAATATAGCATCATAGATGTGCATAGCACTTAGAGTGTTTATTCACTTGGAAAAACATTGTTTCATCATCATCATGCTCCTAGTTCCAAAAGTGTCTGCATTCTAATCAACCTTGACCAGATAAATTAATAGAATGTTTCTCAGAAATATTAAGAAAACACAATTCTTTTTGGTTGGTAATAAAACTTCTAGGAAAGCAGAAGTGCCTTTACTATCACCAAAACATTTCTGGAAAGTAAAAATTGCACCTATGTATTAGTTTGAAAGCAACCCAGTGGGAGATCCCAAATCAAAAATACAATTTAATGGGAAAATTAAGATAAAATCAATAACAGAGTAACACTGGCTTAAACTGACAGAGTCAGGATACAACCTGACACCCTGTCAGTCAGGATGGTGGTAGCAGTCTGATTAAATGGCGGCTGCAGTCCTTTTGAAGTGATAGATGTGGTTCTGTTGAGGCAGCGATCCTGTAGAACAGTCTGGTCTTTCTCTGAAGGTCCAGTGGTGGTTATATAGCTCTTGTCCTCTGGGAAACCAGCAGAAAACAGCTACTGTGGTGTTCCAAACCTCAGATTATATCCAGGTAGGAATGCTTGGTTCCTCCCCCTGGGCAGAGCATCTCACAATGGGATGATGTAATTTTATGAGTCGTGCAGTGAGGCTAGATGGCCCATTAACAGAAGGTATCCCTCCTTCTGTTAGAGTGAGTTATCAGGGATGTGTCATGGAAGAGATAAAGAACACTGCCCCACCTGGTTTTAACAGATAGAATACATACTTTTGGTTACATCTTTCATTGCAACCTAAGACAAACTATTGTTAATGCACTCTACTACTAGAAAGTCCACCCGACTCTATAGGGGGCTGCTTTCTGTTTAATGGGTAGATAACCTTCCTCCAGACAGAAGTAATAACAATCTGAAAAATATTCTTAGTGAAGAGTATTATACATATACTAAATAAAGAGATAAAGTATAAAAAGCACTAAATTAAAAACTACAGTAATTTCATTAAGGCACTGCAATGTCATTTGCAAAAGTAAAAACAGTGTGTCACATTAAAAACATGGGCAGATAAAGAAAATTCACCTTAGAAAAATGCAAATTGATACAGTTGATTTAAAAAAAAATCTGAAACCAAAGCAATAACTGTACCATCTCAACTGGCAAACCCGTAAGAATTTTTTCTGTCAAAGATGCCTTAAACTGGTATTCCAGAGGCGCATTGTGACTAGCTGTGCTCTCGGTTCTGCTGACTGACACACGTATGTTTGACAAGGCATTGATTCTGGTAATTCCTTTTCACCCCAGAGACAGTCACAGACAGATATCCCTGTGCTTGGGAATGACGTTCCAGTCTAGGAATTCACCAGAAGATGCTGGTCTGACAGTAAGACCTGAGGCCCATACTTTGTGAAGAAGGAAAGGAGGAGACATTTACAAAATAGTTTATTCCCACTGAGTTTCTAAAACATAGGTTTTAAAAATTTAGATTTCTTTGTTGTTTTAGGAGCCAGTGTTAAAGAGGAGGTGACACAAGCTTTGGCTAAAAACGTTGACTGACTTGGAACCCAGTTACAGATGTACTAAAAGATCCTCTGGACCCTCTGTCCAGTAATTCCTTTCTTTCTTGAACTCGACAGCCCAAAACTGGAAACCGTACTTCATATGAAGTCTCACCAGGGCAGAATGGAGGACTGTAACCTCCCTCAGCCTTCTGGCCATACTCTTCCTAATGCACTCCAACACTCAGCCACAGAACCTCCTGCTGCTGCTACTGTCTGCCTCACTGACTTTGTTCTACTGAATTGCTTTTCTTTGTAATCAGAAATGTCAGCTAGATTACTCTTCCTGTCCATGTTATTGATATGCTTGGGTTTTGAAAGGCTGATACTTTAAAATATCTTCTTTGATCGATTAACTTTAATTTGAAAGGCAAGAGATGATATACCTAAAGAAAGTTTACAAGAAAGATCAAGAGTGACTTTTGACAATGGCATATAGAGACTGGATGAGGGAGGATGGCTTCAAACTGAAAAAGAGTGAGTTTAGATTAGATGTTAGGAAGAAACTCTTTGCTGTGAGAATAGCGAGGCACTGGAAGATGTTTCCCAGAGAGGTTGTGGAGTCTCCTTTCCCAGAGACATCAGAAGTCCTCTGGACAAAATCCTAAGTGATGCACTCCAGGGGGCCCTACCTGAGCAGGTTCTATGACCATGATTTTCAAATAGCAAACAACTCCATCAATTTGCAACTAAAAGTATTGTTACTGTCTATTTATTCATGTATTTTGAGAAACCAATTTACCATTAAATCACTTTGTAATCAACATATTGAATCCAATCCATTCATTCTGCAGAAAGATGGGCAATTCACATACATATGTCTAGTTTTACTTAATACAGTTATGACATTGATTGTAAATTTTCAAATTTTATGGGGGTTTATTTCTATTTCAGTAGGTGAATTTCACTTCTACTAGGAAGAATGACTAGGATTAAGAAAATCTTGTAGGTAGTTTGTATCCAGCTTAGTATAGTGACACAGAGGATGCAAACTTCTAACTATTAATCACTTCAGAACAACAAATCCATCCACAGGGAATAAGTACCAGATCTATAATTAACTTTAAAACAGATTCACATACTTTTTCATTTTCCTTTGCTCATGTAAGCTACATCTCTTGTAAACTCAAGCAATTTTCTTAGACTCTATGAGCTACCAATTAAAGCAGAAGACTTCTGTTGATACAGCATTCCAGACAGCAATTCAAGTCAGCTCCCTTTACAAACAGCAACAAGCTCTCTCTCTTTGTTGCATTTTCAGCTACAATTGCACTTGAAAAATGCCCCTAACTAATTATTGTGAATGGCAGCAATATTTTGAGACAGATATTTGTGGATGGCAAAGAAAGGGCAGCAGCCGTTAGCTTTTTGTCAGTGTGATTCAGCCTGGAGGCCCAAGTGAAACATTAGCTTTATTTGTATAGGAGCACAGGCAAATGAAAGAAATCTAAAAAAAAAAAAGTGTGTTATGAATATAACAATACACTTTTTGGCACATTGAATCTCTTTTGCTATTGCTACATATATCCTATGTATGGGTGGATTTGTCTTACATCACACATGATGTTCAGATGAACCTTTGGATTTTATCACTGTTGTCACATAAAAAAGTATTTGTTCCCAAGAAAATTACCTGGAAGTAAACTTCAGATTTATGTACCTTATATTCTTGGCTGCATTCTGTGCTATTGCAAGGCTAAAAGAGGAGAAAAAAGAGAATATAAATGTCGCAACCCTAGTATGAGACCAGGCTCTTGAGAGCTTTCTTAGGTCTTCAAGTTTAGGCATAGTGAATGTGATTAGAGAACAAAGCAGCCATGTATAATTCAACATCACCAAAACTTTGTACAGAAATGTAAACTCCTCAGGAAATGACCAAACACAAATTTTGGGGTAGAAAAAGCAGCAAGTGGATGCTTAATCATCTCATGACCCTGCAAAAAGTATAGAAACAGAGAGATAAAAAAAAAAGAAAAAAGATAGTAAGTTAAATAAAGTGGGAAAGAAGGAAAAGGGAATAAATTAAATAATGAAAAATATCAGACTTGTAGTCCCTAAATTTTTGATTCACTGCACGTGATGCAGAGGACTCCATAACAAAGAAGGATCTCTGTGTGATTTTGGCAATGTATATCAAGTTTATGAACAGAACTATGTCTAAATATGAGTCCGGAAACCAGTCAATAATTCCTCGCCTTTTACTTTTAACATATAAATAATGCTGTGAATTTGAGTTTTTAAGGCAGAAGTGTCTATGCACTATACATTTACTTAACTCATTTTATAACGGGTTGTTTGTTATCTGACCTGATCCAGATGTGAACTGAGAGTAAAAGACTCAATGCATTTGCAGAGCTCTGTGTAAAAATGACTTTTCTCTTTGACCCAGTGCTTCAGAATCAAACTCATATCATCATTTTATCCCTGTAGCACTGAGAAAAAAATGCTGCATTGAGCATTCCTATAATATCCAAAGTAGTTAAATAAATTCCACCTTTCAGGAAGACTATTAATTGAAGAAAATGAGAGTATATTGATCATTCTTTAATTCAGAAAAGGTAGTACTAGAATTCCCTCTGTACACTTTACAAAAAATATATAGCGAGAAAGTCACACTGCAAACAAATTAAAATCTATTTAAACTCAAGTAATTAAATTCCTGTGAACTACTTATAAAAGGAGTATCCAACAAATTTTCCCTCATGATTAGTATTTGTACATGCAAATAGAACTAGTAACATATGTGCAGAATATCTGGAAGTATTAGGCAGAGGGTGTTTTTTCTGTTTCTCTAGGGTTCAGTGTGAGCCTTATTTTCTTCATTAAAATTGTTAGGTTCTAGTTAAACTACTTTAAATTCACTTTCTTAAAGCCCTCTCATTTTTTTTTCTGAATTCTGGAAAGCAAATACCATGTTTATGCTAAAAGATAATCTTGATGGGTTATTTAAATTTCCCCCCCCCCAAAGTGTATCTCTTTACAAAAGAAACCTCGGTTATTATACTAGATGTTGTATTCTATATGATTTAGAAAATAGTTTCTGTGGTGTACTCTATGATTTACCGACTCAGAGTTTGAAATTTTTGCAAGTCACAAATCCGTATTATGTTTACAAATTAAGTTAATAACATTCCCCAGAACTATAATGAAAATCTCTTAATAGGATAATGTATTATAATTAGCTCTTTGTAATGAATCTGAAGGGGAAAAAAAATTCCACACATTTAAATGAAACTAATCTGACCTATAAATGAATTAGAAATCATTGTGAAGTTTAAGTAGCCATAACCAGCCATAACCAGTTGTTTTTTCATCAGTTATGTTAATAAATAGCTAAAAAATTTAAAAATCTATCACCCTTCAAAGAATTAATTCTTATTGTCCAAAAATTTTAGCTCAGTTTTTACTTTAAATTACTTCTATTTTTAGTGTGTTAATGATTTTAGTTAAAAACTCATATTTACAAGTGCAAATATACCAACTACTATGAAAACCTATCATCTCTACCTGTTAATCATATTTCTCTTTGTTTTTCCATATGAATAATACATTAATTATAACACACATTCCTGTGGCAGTTTTGGTTCCAATGGATCCTCATCTTTACAAAATTTTTTGAAATTCTTAACCTACTTTATCTCAATAACACCATACAAATTCACTGATGTCAAATCATATTAAATCACAGTAGGCAAAGTCATAAACATATTATCTCATCAGCTAACGTGTTTAATTTAAAATAGCTTCCGTTTGCAATTTGTCAGTGGAGGGTTTACATGACTTCTTTGTGGAGCAGGAGTTTGACACTGAGTTATGCTTTTACATCATGTAGTAATGTAAAATGTTCAGAGCATTTTTCTCCATTTCAGGGAACTGCCCATGATGTATCTATTGACACTGATGTTCTAATACAGCTCATTCCTGCCAGACATTTTAATCATGTCTGCCTGAATTGAAAAAACATTGCAGAAAAAGTATTCATCTTTATGCTGGCTCATACTACAATTATTACAAGGGTGAGAACTTGTAAGAATGTGCTGCAGCCTAAGCATTATGTGTTAGTCATCAGCTTTGATCAATGTTTTGGAGCTTCACTGCTGATGGAAGGGATAGAAAGCAATTATATAGCATTACCACTGAGGTGCTATTCCAACTTGATCATGGTTTTCATTATTTTTCTTCTTTTGCTTTAGAAATGAGTAAGTTTTATGATATTTAATATTCTTTTACATTTTCTCAATCGCTCTTTTCTCCTTCAGTTATAAACTATCAATAATGGTGCCTTAGTTACTTAATGCATTATGTGAAATATATGCATAAGATATAAAAGACAGGCATGTGCTTCAAAATGGTGAGAACATTTTTACTTCTTTGTAAGGACACCCATATCTTCCTCCTCAGGACTGCTCTCAATCCATTCTCCGTCCAGCCTGTATTTGTGTTTTGGATTGTCTCAGCTCAGCTGCAGGATCTCACACTTGGCCTTGTTGAACATCATGAGATTTGCACAGGCCCATCTTTCAGGCCTGACCAGGCCGCTCCGACCAGGCCCCCTTCCCTCCATTGCGTTGACCGCACCACACAGCCTGGCGTTGTCGGCAAACTTGCTGAGGGTGCACTGGATCCCCCTGTACATGTCACTGTGCTGGTTTGAAAACAAGACCACTGAGAAACTCCAAGTCAGAAGTACAATTTAATAGGAAAAACTAAAATAAACGCAATAGTACAAAAAGAAATCACTGACAGAGTCAGGATACAACCTGACACCCTGACAGTCAGGGTGTTGGTAGGAGTCCAATAAAATGGTGGCTGCAGTCCTCCAGGAGCGATGGTTCTGTTGAAGCAGTGGTCCTGTAGAAAAGGTCTAGCCTTCACCTGAAGGTCCAGTGGTAGCTCTTGTCCGCTGGGAGCTCCGTAGGTAAGGGCTGAGCCCGGTGTTCAAAATCTTAGCGTAGATCCAGGATGGGATGCTTGGTTCCTCCCTCTGGGCAGAGCATCCCACAATGGGAGGATGTAATTTTGTCAGTCATGTGGTGAGACTAGATGGGCCATTAACAGGAGATATCCCCCCTAGAGGGAGGATGGGTCATGGGAGAGATAGAGAACCCTGCCCCACTTGGTTTCGACAGCTGGCCCATTAACAAGAGATAGTCCAGAGAGAGGAGGCAGGGGACACAGCCCCACCTGGTTTCAACAGCTCATGAAGATGGTAATAGAATACACTGCAACCCAGGACAGTCACCAACAAAGATGTCCAGTACCAACCCTCAAGGAATGCCCCCAGAACATGCTTAAGGGTTCTTTGTTCTGCAGTTTTAGGATGTGACTATCTTGTCCTTATTGTTTGGGTTACTGGTTTGTATGACATGTATCGATCATGGGGCTTTTAAGTTTTTTTTTCAGTGTATTCTGCAACCTGACATAGTTTCAAACATCATTTTCGCCTTTAAATTATTTATTTTTCCAGAAAAATGTTGACAATCACACCATGGAGTGTCTGTCATGCACTGTGGGATTTGGTACTGTGAAATCCCTCTTTCCCACCCCACTCCTGCCCATAAGACTGAGTGAAAAGATAGGCATGGCTACTGTGATGAACTTCACCTTCTCAAGAGGAGAAATGAAATTTGTAAATGTACTACAATAGATACATTATTGTTAGCTATCTAAGGTCAAGAGTGACCATTACTGAAGACTCAACTCTCAACGTTGCAAAAAAGTAATTTCAGTTTGGAGTACCCCATTATCCTGCCCATATCTAAACCAATAGATTTAGTTCAGACCAATTCTTCGGACAGTATGATTAATCACTCCAACTGTGTGTCAAAAGTGAGTGGATATTTCTAAGAGACTTGAGATTTTGTTTCTGCTCAGAATTAGATGTAGGGGTTTTCCTTGTAACCTTGATCCTCTGGATGTTCTTTGTTCTCTGTCCCTCAGAGCTGAGAGAAGTCTCGTGGGAGACAATCATAAAGAGACATCAGGAGAAATTACCATTTCCAATATCCAAGCAGTCTTTATAACTTGACTGTACCATCATATATTTTACTTCTTGCTTTCTGTCCCATAAGGTGTAAGGAAGGTGAATCTATTGTGGAAAGAAAAATCTCAAGCTCAAGTATTAGATTAGAACTTACATTCTGTAGTTGCTTTGAAAAGATTAACATAATTTACACATATATATCTTTTGGGTTCCATGTTTTCTTTATGAAGGAATGTAGGATTCAGAAGCAAGACTCAGAGAAAGTGATTTCTTTTTCAAAGAACATATACATTTATAGTAAATCCAAGAGAAGAAAGCAAATTGAAAAAGGGATTTTCTAAAGCATTGCTTGATACAAATACTTTGGAAAAAATGTAAAGAAAATCAATCTCTAAAATGGGATGTACTATTTTTAAAATTAAGCCACTCAGAATTGGAACCCATTATTTGCATAATTTCAGCCATATTTCCTGGATTTGAATGTAGTAAGAATGAGGAATTTCAGCTCTGTTTAAATGAGATTTAGTTACTGACAGGATTCAAGTACAAAAATGCAAGAATGCACAGATCATGGAAATGATGTAACAGAAAAATGAAAATGTTAAGAAAAGTGGTTTGTGACAAGGACTTAGAACTAATTTTTAAAGAAGAGGTTAAGCAATAAGATAACCAATGAGAAAAAGATCAGGTGGAACATCCTCTAAAACTGTAAAATTTTACTGTTTACATGTGCCATATTAAAAACAAGTGAGAGTAATGAAACCCCACAAGAAAAAATCCCCACAGTTCAAAATAACAATATATACAGTATTAGGACTATTATATCATTATATCCAAGAAACGGGGATAGATTTCAAACAAGAGTACATTTGTTTCTGAAATGGAACCAATATTACTGAAAACATCACAAAAAACCAGTAGGTATACATCTGGGTTTAAAAAATACAACTTCACTTTAAAGATTCAGTTTAAGCAATAAAACTCAGTAGAGGATCATTGGAAGGTTAAGAAGATGAGTTAAATTTCCAAAGTTCATGTGTGTTAGCAGACAATATAAGAAAGATTTAATTAACATCCTTAAGGTTTTTTCTAATATGTATGGAATCTCCTTATGACATTTATGATTTTTTAAAAATTTTTGTTGAGGTATCAAATAAGCTTAATAAATTTGTATGAGCATCAGAACAGCTGTTAGGTTCCTATTTCATTTACATTAAAACCTCATGCTACAGAGAGGTAACACTTGAGCATTTCTTAGTTCTACCTTTGACTCTTGGATTTCTGGATCCACTTTATATAATTCTTGGTCTTCCACTCACTCTGCAGATATTCTATTCATAGTGGCAGACATTTTTCAAAAAAAGTGAAAGATCCATCAATTTGATTAGTAACTCTATAAATGTCTCAAAAAAGAAACAGTGAAGAAGAAGTAAAAACATCTAGAAATAAATTTACTAATTAGCATAGTATTCAGATAATTGAGTTACTGTTAAATGAGACAGTTTGGGCAATGGAAGCAAAATACTCTATCCTGGGCTCCACATTGCTCTAGGGAGCCTACCGTAAACTGGTTAGCTAGTTCTGGTATTTCATACATCATGATAAGATCATGGTCCTCAAACTGGATCTGGTTTTTGGGCCCGTACACCCCTGGGCAGGAAATCATCATCATCACATGCCATGCCCTGGCCCTATCCCAGTTACCTCTCTTGCTTCTCTTCCATCAGCTTCATGTTTGACAGCCTTTCCATTCATGTTTGACAGTAGCTCGTTCTGTGAGGACTTCAAGTTATTTTGTAAAATATGAAGAAAAAAAATGAGAAACACAGATTAGTGGCCATTTAATTATTTCAATATATGTAAAAACCCGCAAATATTAATATTTAATATTGAAAAACAATAAATACCCTCATGTCTCAGACTGATGAAACATTCATGAAGGAAAATAGCAACACTACCAGAACATGGAACTGAAGCTGTCTTACAGGAAAAATAAAACACATATTTCACTTACTCTTTTCCCGACTGCCTTTTCAACTGGTGTCTAATGGAGGGTTATATATTGGAAAACAGTACTATTCACCCTAAGCAAGAAATAAATCACTTTCCCAGAATGGAAGTCTGATCCTTTCAAGTATGGGTTATATTTGTTGTCAGAAAAAGATAATTTTTTAAAAAATTGATTATCTTATGAAATCCCCTTGTTGGGCCAAAAATATAATGAGATATCATCCTTTATCTAGGTAGCCACATAAAGAGCTGCTTCATGAATTCTAATTTACAGATAATTTGATTTCTGATCCAAATACTGTCCCTAGTTCTACACTTGAGAACATGCTGAATAAGACTGCCATTTAACTAAAGATGCTATACATGGATAATCAAATACATTGACAATTTAACCTGCAAAACTTCAATTAAACTTCCTAAGGTTAAAAAATAAGTTCTTCATATATTTTTAAAGTGACAATTTACTTTTACCATATAGACATAGAGTGTGACTAGATTGCCCTACAAAAATGTAGATTTTATACACCTTTCTTTGTATCCCTAAGTGTTGAATAATTTTAAACATTAATTTAAATTACATTTCATTATTGATAGAACAAGCAATGACTTTCCATTAAAAGTGCATTGTTAATACATCTCTCTGTATTTCTAATCTTACTTTCTGATAGCTATCATACATTTGCTAACCTTAGTGAGTGAAAATGTCATCAATTTAAACAATTTTGTTCAAATGAAGAATGATAACTAGTAACTGCTGGATGAAATCAACTACTCTTTTAAAACTTGGGGTTTATTTTGATGTGTAGTAATGTTAAATAACAATATCTACCTAAAGTAAGTTTAAATAAACATCACTACTCTTTTAAAACAAATGGATTAGATTTTTAGGTTTTGCATGTTATGAAGTGCATTTTTAAACTGTAAAGATACAAACCACAATTTTTATTTTATTCTTAAACCCATGTCCTTTCAATGCTTGTTCCATACTGTCTATCCAAGTGAAGAATGGGAGGGCAAGAACTTGGAAAAAAAAGCACCTGGATGCCTCTTGGAGGAAAATGCCAAATTATAACAAATCTCTCCAAGTTCCACCAGCTGCTGCTGCTTCATTATGGGAATGCTCTTATTCTAGGGAAGAGGTGTTGCCAGCCATATCTGGAAAAGGCTGAAGGAACAGAGAATACCCTGTCAGACAACATTTTGCAGCGATTCTTTGTTCCTAACCATTATGTCTTAATTTTATAATTTCTCTCTTTCAAAATCAAATAATAAAGGGAATAAAATGAAATCTGACATTATGTTAGATGCAAGGTTGATATTGCATAATGCCAACCAGTTACAGCTTTAACACTTTAATTGTCTTTTCCAAAACTGTTAGTACTGCACATTTACTGTATAGAAACATGTCATCCATGTATGCCAATACCATACACCAATGAAAACCTCCATTTTGCTACGATACAGTTGGGGAAGTGTTGTCAAACAAGACCAGCTACGTAGTCTCCTAAGAGTAATTTCCAGTCGGAGTATAGATGAGATATTGTGGGTGATAAATTGCAGTCAACCCCTTAAACCAAATAGCAATTCTTCTTTTATGGATAAATACCCAACCTTTGAGTTTATTATCTGATACTGCACATAGGAACAAGTCAAGAAACACTACTAACACATTTTTAACTGAAAGACTTCAGAAGAATGAAATAAACTTACACAGGGAAACAACATAGTGGAAATCTACTCATTTCTAATTTCAGATCTCTTGACTGTTGAGTTTTAAAGGCTTCATATTCCACAGCTGTTGGTAGAATGATAAGTATATTGGTAGTCTCGACAAATCAGAATATTAATGAAGAGATATGTCCTATGAAAGAAACAGTTTCCATATTTTTGTCTAAAAAATATTTGTAGACTCCAAATGCATTTACCATTTCTGCAGATTTACAAACTTCTGCAGATTATACAGTGAATATAAATAAAACTGAATACTCATATGTTTTTGTACTGGATTTACTGTGCAGGAGTGTTTCATTTGGGTCTTCAAGTCTTTAGACAACAGTGTCATCTTTTAATAACTTCTGTTTCCATTGTTTGGTATTGAATGGTATTTGAAAAGGATGTAAAGGTCCTTGAACATGTCCAGAGAAGGGCAACCAAGCTGGTGAAAGGCCTGGTAGGCATATCCTGTTAGGAGCAGCTGAGGACTTTGGGCTTGTCTAGTTTAAAGAAAATTAATCTGAAAGATGACCTCATCACTTCCTACAGCTTCCTAAGGAGGTAAAATGGAGAGGGAGAGGCTGACCTCTTTTCCCTGATATCCAGAGACAGGTGTGTGGGAATGGTTCAATGCATCAGAGAAGGTTCAGACCTCATGTGAGGAAACCTTTCTTTACTGAGATGATCATCAAATACTGGGAAGGGCATCACAGAAAGGTGATCAGTGCCTGTTAGGTCTCAAAAGGCATTTGTACAATGTCCATAATAGCATGCTTTAACTTTTGGTCAGTACTGAAGTGGTCAGGAAGAAGGACTAGAAAACCATTGTGGTCACTTCCAACTGAAACTATTCTATTCTATTTTTGAGATAAATGTGCAGTTTTCTTAGGTTCAGAGAAAGCCTTAAATGAATACTCACATATAAGCTCAAAGGTTCAAACCTGGAGGTCATGAAAAAAATCTGTTATCAATTCTTTCATTCAGATATTCATTAAGACTTTTCATAAACTTAGAGGTTTGACCAAAAATATTTTACAGTTTGGCCTTGGAAAAAGTTCTAAACTTCCCTTTTAGAAGAGTGGACATGTTATTTTCCTGAATTTTAGTTGAAGATTTTGAGCTGGGTCGCAAGGTTCTGACACAAGTGTTAGAACAGCTTCAGTTTGTAAGTTACGCATTTTCTGACATGCGGTAGAATCCACAAGGAGAGAAATGTGTTCTTGTGGCAGCTACAAGTTACCATATAATCTTCCCAGACAACCTAAATTTTCTTTATACAGTCAAATTATACAGTATTATACAGTCAAATATCCTGCAAACACTTTTCCCATGTTGCTCTCTGGAATATTATGCATCAAGGTTTGTTAGATTACAATGGCCTTGCCTCCTGGACATTTGATCACTGGGCTTCATCACAGTGACTGTATCAATGCTTCCTCTCAAAAGGACTGTTTGCATTTTGTGAGATGTTAAGAAATTGTTCTTAGTGATAATCCTTTGTTCTTGATACAGCTGTTTGCATTTTGTGAGATGTTAAGAAATTGTTCTTAGTGATAATCCTTTGTTCTTGATACAGCTGTTTGCATTTTGTGAGATGTTAAGAAATTGTTCTTAGTGATAATCCTTTGTTCTTGATACAGCTGTTGCAATAGGAATTATCTAAAGTAGATTAGCTGGTAGATAAAATTTTATACTATCCTAGAAGCAATAATGACACTTTGATTTTCTTCTTTTTTTTTAAAGACAAAACTTACAGATTTAGAAAAATGCTTTAGTGAATGGTCCTGTATAATCTTGTTTTAGTCACCTACTCTGAACTAAGATTTTAAACAAAGAATAGTGTTTTGTTTATGATTTGTATAGTGCTTTCATCTATTTTTCTTTTTCTGCCTCCCTATGTTTCTGTAGAGTTACAACCTTGATTTACAGCCGGTTTGCCTTGATTAAGTCTTTTTAATATTCTAGAATGTGTGGTCTCAGAGCTCAGACATTTTTTTCCAGTAGTGAAATTTGCCAGCTGAAATTCTCCTTTTTTTATTGCATTCTGCCTTTAAACACTTGCTTCTGGGAAATGCTTGGATGCTTTTAAGCAAACTTCATCACATAAAAGACATTTGTAGTAAAAAGAGTGACTTGTCTCAGCAGGAAATGCAATTTTCAAAGACATCAACCATAGGAGATGTCTACATTCAACTATGTATTATGACAAAGAATTTGGTTTCTAGCAGCAGGAATATCTCTGAGCTATAAGAAATCACAAGGCTCTTTGAAACTGGAGAATATGCAATCTGTCCTATGCTGGAGATATATTTGAGAAGTGATTAGGCTTCATTGTATAAATGAGTAGCTGAAACAATGGCTGCCATCACATAAAAGATGAGGAGTGTGAAGGTGGTCAAAATCTAAGTACATGGAATAAAACCTGGTTTCAGTAGAATGTAATAAAAATAATGGATATGGATATGTCTGAATGTAGGAGCAATACTAATAGCAGTAAGAGAAGAAAAATAAGTTGAAAAAATGCACAGTGTTCTGGGAGGAAATAAATTTGGGTTGCAACCCAGGAAGATGACTTTGGTTTCCTTTATGTTAATATTCAGAAGAACTGAATTTTGTAACATTTTATGTAAATAACAAGAACTCTGCCAAACATATTTCATCACTAATTTCTTCTTTTACTCAAAGGGGCTTTAGAGCTGACATTTATTGTAATTAATTCAGTTGATTAGCGCATGATGCTAGTAAAGCCATTGCTGTGGGTTCAATCCCTGTGTAGGCCATTCTTTTAGGAGTTGGACTCGATATTTTCATGGGTCCCTTCCAACTCAGAATATTCTCTAATTTTAGTGAATTAAGCTGAGTGACGTGCTGTACTAGCTCACAGACTGCTGAATAACTGCTCCTATGGTTTAATTGTTTGGGTTCTCACTTGCATGATTTATCCCACACCAAACCTCAACTCCCAGACAGTGCCTGAGTGTGCCTCAGGAGAATAATGGGCCAAAGCATAGGCAACATGAATGAAGATACCTGTTTCTTACCCTGGAAGATAATATAACCATATGGAGATTAATTATATTGGATCATTTGTTCTCTATCAAGCAACAGGGCCTTTTACTTACTGGAAGAGATACAACCTATGAGTCTTCATATGAATCACCTGAAATCTGACATTGTCAGGTGCAAGGTTGATGTTGCACAATGCCAACCAGTTATAGCTTTAACACTTTAATTTTCTTTTCCAGAACAGTTAATACTGCACATTTACTGTATAGAAACAAATTTTAAAGATTCAAATAATAATTTGCTAATTACAGAATCACAGAATCGTGGAATATGCAAGTTCGAAGAGACCCAGAAGGATTATCAAGTCCAGTTCTTAACCCTGCACAGGACTCTCCCCAAGAGTTCAACCATGTGCTCGAGAACTTCTTGAACTCTGTCAGGCTTCATGGTCACTGTGGCCAAGACAGCTGCCAATGTCCACTTGCTCATGAGATCCACTCTGTCGACAAGCAGCAAATCAAGGAGGGAACCTTTCCCAGTCAAATCCCATAGGACCTCTTCCATAAAGCTGTCAGCCAGGGTTTTTAGGAATCCTCTGGAGCAGGTTGTACCAGCTGTGTGATGCCCCCAGTTAACTGCTGGCAAGTTAAAGTCCTCCATAAGGAGAAAGGCAGTTGACTTGGAAGTGTCCCTTAGTTCCTCAAAGAATATATTCATCAGCATCATCATCCTGGTTGAGCAGTCTACAGCAGATTCCGACAATGACATCTGCATTATTTGTTTGCCCCTTGATTCTCACACAGAGACTCAACTGTGCCATTGCCAACTGTGAGCTCCATACATTCGAACCCTTCTATTACATACAATGACAACCCCCAGCTTCTTCTGCCCTGCCTGTCCCTCCTGAAGAGCTGGTAACCTTCCAACAGGGCACTCCAGACACAGGACTCATCCCACCAGGTTTCGCTTATACCAGTAATGCTAAATCTCTGGGACTGGGACAAAGCCTGAAGCTCCTCTTGCCTGTTCCTCATGCTACATGCAATAGTGTAGAAACATTTCAGGTGTGGTACGTTGGAGCCAACACCTCATGAAGCAGACTGAGAGATCCCATTAGTACTCATTTCCTCAAGCTCTGGCACACCATCCCATCACCCATCATTGGTGACCCCAGGTTTGTCCCTTTCCCCTTTTAAAATCAACTTTTAAATTAATACTTCTATGTTATTCATCCACTTTTTAGCAAGATCTATTGAATCAGCATTTCATTTCAAGGTTTAGAAAAGTTTAAAAGAAACAAAAAAATTAAAAAAGATAAATAATAGCAAGCAAGCTTTTTTCTTTTTTGGTGTGTATGAATTCAGTTGTCCTCAAAATATTCTCATATTTACTTTAAGGTTTCTTTATGCTGCAGTATTTCTGAAATAAATCAAATCAGTCTTCATTTACAGCAATCAATGTATGTGATTTAAACTTATATGCAGAATGCAGCACTCTTTGTTCCAAAGAGATCCCAAACAAACGATTGTCATTGCTGTGACTGTGGAGATGTCATGCAGGAAGTTCTTAGTCCTACCTTACAGTATTAACTCAATTCTCTTTCTTGGTTTTGTACCGACATGAGAGTCTAATGATTACACTCACATTTTAGTCTAACCTGTCACTACCTATATTTATCCTGACATAAATGTTAAATACTTTGGAACCCAAAACATTTTTGGCTGGCCACTTTCCAGTGGGAAAAAAGTATAGAGCCCAACACGAAGAATGCAGAGAAAAGAATGATATCCCAGAAGAGCAAACTAAAAAATGCAATAAGTTCTTGCCCAACTAGATAAATGCTTTTCCTAAATTTAAGTCCTTTGAATGTCCCTTGCTACATTCATCACTCTGCTATATATAGAGCTGCCTTGCAATGAGGTTTTCTTAGTTGGATGACCAACAGGGTACAGCCGTCTCCAGTAAAGCTTCATATATCAAAAATTCTGGTGATGACTGCAGTAAAACTTGGAAATCCAGTCTAATATATTTTACACGTATATCATATGGTGATGACCAAAGTTCTTATGAGGCATTGACATAAAAGCAGAGAATACAAAAAACTGTTAATCTTCAAACCAAGTAGTCATTGCACCACAGTAAATCCATTGTTTTCCAGAAATGCTCATTGGCATTTCTACATGCGCATTTGTCCTGTGGTTTGTGCATAGAATTAAACCTCAGCCAGTTCTACTGATCACATGGAGAACAAATGTAAAGTACATTCAAATGTATCCCCACCAGAAGTAGAGGAGGCCTAGTCAAATCAGCCTCTTGTCCAACCAATTATCCTCATTATCAGTTCATTTTTGTATACAACTCTCTAAGTATTATATCCTGCTAGTCCTCCTTGATGGGTTATGTAAATTTTGAGTCAGATCCATGAAGTTGATGTAGTTGATGAAAACAGTTAGAAATGGCTAGAAGGCAAGTAAGATAGTAGAGGTACTGATTTTTCTTTCTCATTCTTCATTAAATTACTACATAGCATCTAATCACAAAGAAAGCATAGAATTATTATGAAGTTCCATGCAAGGTTTAAAATATGTCACATGTAATGGTGTCTCTTACTCTCTCTTTTTTTCTCTCACAATGAAGCACAGAGAAATGACACATTTCTGACCCTGTGGGAAGCCAGGAGATCAGGGAAGCAACTGAAGGCAACCTATGACATTAGCAAGATGACTCTTTAGACAGGAACTCTGTTAAACTGGAAGACAGTACTGTTTCTTTTAAGCATACTCTTAAGTTAAACAGATGTTCTTTAAATAATTGACAAACAATCTTTGGATTTGTATAATAAAGGAATAAATACAAGCAGGAGGTATTGTGTTGGAAATTAATAGAAAATGTGTGGTTCAGCATCTTACACAGTACAAGTTATGACAAGCTGAAAATTCTTGCAGCCTGCTACACAAACCAGGCAATAAGGAGAGATTCAAAATAATTACACTTATTTGATATGAAATATGGCATCATATTGTGTCTCTTGTCTGACAGCTAAGGTTCTGAGCATCTGATTAAGGCCTCTGAAACAAATCCATGGAGTGTAGATCCCTGGAAAAGAGAACTTACGTTCTCTTTTTAAATTTACGTTAATGTGTTAGCAATGGGGATCTGCAGTTCAGTCAGCATTATCATTCCAGAGCAGCAATAGTTGCAAGCACCTTGGCTGCTTTTATTTTTACATGGGGCTTTTTATTTAATTAATAGAGTCACTAAACTTTTATGTGTTTCAGTTCTACTGTTACCTTCTGACACAGCCTAGAGAGAATTTTAAATTCCCGAGAGGGTTTTGATATTGTCTGAACCTACTTAAAATATATTGAATTCAACAAAAAAAGCACATTAGGTATTGTTTCTTTTATTAACATTACAGGCTAGAGAAGTTCTACTGCCATATACAGCCTATAAAACACTGCAAAAATTTTGGAGACTAGACTTCAAATGTCATTCCTTTGTTAAAGTGTCTCCCTTTCTTAATATGTATCAAGCTCATAGTTTTCACTTCTTACATGAATCTTCTAAACATATAAGCCTTCCTATTCCTTCTTTTAGGCAAGGAATAATGAAGAAATAAGCAAAAGAAAGACTAGCTCCTTAGCTCAATGACTACTCCTCAATTCCTTTTGGAGTGGTTTCGTTTATAATTGGTTTAGTTTCTGACACTTCACTGACTAAAATGGATGCTTAGTTCTGGATTCAGGACCAGAATGTAAATATACATTTCTAGAAAAGTGTCATAAATTTTATTATATACCCCTGGGTTGCTACTTCTTTGCTATTCTATTAGACTTATTGCCTCTGACTATCACATCTTTAGGTATTAAATGTCCCAAGCAAAATCTAACACAGTTTTTTTGTCTTTCTTATTCTTTTCTTTGCCACAACCTGTTGGAAAAGGCATTTTTTGGAGGGGCAAGAATTTCAGGTGAACAGGAAATGAACTTATAGATAGCATTTCTGATGAGTAACTGTTGCAGTGTCACTAATCAGATTGCTAGAATACTGAATCACCTTTCTCTGCACCTCTCTTCATCCTTCAGCTGCTTTAATTATCTAAACAGCAAACACTCTGAATCACTCAGTCGTAGGCAAATATATGTATTTTAGGAATGCCCATATTAGTATTCCTTATGTAGCCATTGCATTGACAGTAATAGATTAATTTCAGTCTCAATCAAATATGTAAAAAAGACTGTATGGATATAGCTGAGCATAATATTTCAAGAAAATGCAGACAGTATCAAAGATCAAGACAGTATCAAAACCAGATTTGATATTTGAAGGCTAAACGTAACTTGTCAGGTAAAGCAGTGACAGGCATCTTTAAAAGACCTGTGTTTAGGTAAGAAGAATTCTGATCAGTTATCATTTGGAAGAAGTTTCTGAATTGTTCCTGATACAGTGACTACAGCAAGAAAAAAACAAGAGTTGGGAGGTTACAAAGAAATGATAGATATAATGTGACAGAAATACACTAAAATCTAGGTGGAGAAATGTAAACCTACATGCACACACACGTAGTAATGTTCTCATTAATCTTTGTGAAGTCTTAGTGTAACATCAAATAGAATGAATGTCTCATATGAAGTATGAAGGAATTTCCAGACCCAGTTTTCAAATACAGATTTCTAGATATAACTTCTTAATTGTATATTTAGGCATCAACCACATAAATTAGTGCTGACTAGACAAATCATATATTTGGATACCTAAAAAAACCCCAAACCACCTCCTCCCCCCTTCCCAGGGAATATTTGAAAATCAACAATACAGAATTACAGAAATTCAATTTCATATAAAATGTATACAAAGTATGATCTGGATTTTATTAAATTATGCTTAAAATAAAATACATCTATTTGGAGCTTACATTAGAAGTTGTCAGTGAAAGCATTGACTAAGAATACCTCACTCATCCTCATTCCTTCTAATTATCTTTAGGTCAATTAAAAAGGAAAATAAAGAAAAAAGATGAACATGAAGGAACACTATAAATTTTAGACATTAATAGAGTGTCTTATACAAGAAGTATTTGTAAAAATATATTAAAAGGTTAATATATTAAAATAAGGTTTTACAAAAAAGAAACCCTAAGGGAAAACTAAATATGATTGGTGATCTGGCTTAAAACCCAGCAGAAAAACTGACCTCACTCAAGCTGCACCTCTTCCCCTGCCCGTTTCCAACAGCAGAGGAAATACTAGGACAGACCTCAAGCTGGAATCACAATTTTACTGAAAAACTCACATTAAACACAACAATATCAATAAAAGTGGGCACAAAAGAGACAGTGCTCTACCCACGAGAGGGTATTCACTAGCCAACAAACAAAACTACTTCTGAGAGAGAGGGGGAGGAGAGAGGAAGAGCCTGGCACTGTTTTCCAGACAAAGGCAGAATGCCGTCCATCCCCGCGCTGCCCGTCCCATGGCGCCCGGGAGGGCACATGCCGGACATGCTCTTCCGCTCACCTTCCTCTCCCAGTCCGCAAACATGGAAACCAGGGACAAAACAAAAGCTGGACAGCTAGCTGGAACACGGAGTATTGCTGGCGAGCTGCCCGCAGTGCGCGCCCGGCAGGGCTCGGTCCCAGGCCCGCTCCCTCTCAGCGGCAGCGCGGGTGCGGTGCGGTGCGGTGC
>VWPU01007726.1:46046-141984 GCA_013398955.1 Callaeas wilsoni | reverse complement strand
CCCGCCTCTCCCGCCCCCTGCCGCGGGCCGCGCGGTGCTGCCGCGCAGTTGCCGCCCGGCGGTGTGCGGACAGGTGGGGTGCGCTGCCGCCGCGTGAGTGGATCCGGTGGGAGCGGGAAGCGGGAAGCGGAGCGCGGGGCACCGCGGTGATCTTGGGAAGAGGAGCCTTCGGCGTTCTTCCGCAGGGTCTGTCCCGCGCTGGGGCGTGCAGGGCTGGGCGGGATGGGATGGGTCTCGGGCTGTCTCCTGCTCACCTTCCTTTCAAACTCCCTGCTTGCTCCCGCGTACCCCTTCTCTCTTCCGCAAACCCCCGGGTGTGCCGCGCTGAGCTTTTTTCCTCCTCGCCTTCGTCCTCTGGCTGCACCTGCATCTCTGGTCCCTCTCCCTGTCTGCGCCTTCCTTTGCCATACTTCAGACTCTCAGGTAGTGCCCGGTGGTGCTTCCTCCTCCAGCCCCACCGAGTGTACTTCACCGCGCAGTGCCTGGCCTGCAGGCTTTCTGTCTGTGCCCTACACCGCCCCGTGTCTTTGCCCCTAAACCCTTTGACTGTGTCTGGCACTAAGCAGTACTTGTTCCTCCAGACCTTCTGGCTGTGCCCCACACCTCCTGGTGCCTGTCTCTCAAAGCCCTCTGGCTATGCCTCACATGAACAGAGCTCACCTTCCTGTCATGAAGAACAAGTTACATCGTGGCTTGTGCATGGCCCCACTGCATCAGGGACCTTATTGTTGTAAAGAGCTTTTTTCTTCACACACCTTTTGCTCCCAAAGAGTGATCCCAGGCATCAAGAAACTGAGGTTTCTTTCTCTTCAAGGGTGAAGGTTGGAGACAGTCAGGGAAAAGGTGTGGCCCATGTGCTTAAGATGGTGATATTAAAATGTAGTGCTGGAGGGGTGATGTCTAGCCAGGGGTTGTCTGGCAAGCTGGATGGGTGGCTGTCTGGCTTGCTGCCTTCCTTCTTTTTGGGAGACAGGTCATCTTTGCTGCCATGTGGGGCAGGTCTGTCCTTAAGGACTGGCCACATCGGCAGTGAGGCCAAGAGCTAAGGAAGCAAGTCTGTGCCAGCTCGGGGGGCTGATGAGGCCACATTGGAGCGGTCTCTTAGACTTGTCCTTTGCAACATAGAGTCGTGTATATTGTTACAGAATTGTAAGTTTGTGGATACTTAATTTGTAAGTATGTTTTGAGTTGAAATTTTGGTGGGATCTTGGGTGTTGCTGTCACCAAGATAGAATAGTGTGATGCTTGAAAAGTCGTAGTGAGGCTGCAAACCAGCTCTTACTGATGATTTTTTTTTTTTTTTTTTGCTTGCATTGGAAATCGAGGTACATTAATTAAAGCTGTTCAGACAAACCAGAAAACTTACAGTCATGTATGGATACTCTCTTCCTTACTTCACTGTAATTCAGTTCTTCCCAGACCCATGTGTAGGTCTGTACTGCACATTGCCATGTGGGAGAAGTTTGAACAAGTTTTTCTGGTTGTTGGGAGCAGCCTGGGAACAGCATGCTGCCTGATTTATTCTGCTGCTCAACACTTGGGGTGCTGCCTGGGACACACTCAGGCTGCTGTGGAGCTGCCTCAGGTAGAGGTAGAATCATGGTGTGTTGACATGGCATTAGGCAGTGTGAACGTACTCTGAAAACATTTCCATGAGGAGTGGGAGCACTTGCACTCACGTTTACCTGAAGAAAATGTACAAAGACCTAGGATTTGAAAACTTAGAGAAACATAGGCTTAAAGTGAGGCACTGGAAGAGGTTGCCCAGAGAAGCTATGGGTGCCCCATGCCTGAAAGTGTTCAAGGCTGGGCTGGATGAAGCTCTGAACAACCTGGTCTAGTGAAAGGTGTCCCTGCCCATGGCAGGAGTTTGGAACTAGGTGATCTTTCCAACCTAGGCCATTCTATGATTCTTTGAAATTCTTCCTAGGCAGCACCTCTGTTGAAAATACGGGGAATAATGCAACTTTATGTATTTCAGTATAATGTGTGATCTTTCTATTAAGTATTTATTGGTAGAGCAACACAGGTTCTGGTACAGGAAGCAATATTCATGGAATGTGTTGGGAAAGATGCCACAGCATTAGTCAAGTAATACAAGCCAAATAGGATTTAACTAGTTATGAAGCTCACCAAATACCATGAAATACGTATCAACTAGTTGCATACCAGTAAAAGAACTAATCAGGGATGTTTCTGTACCCTGATGTGACTTAATGGCTTTTGCCGAGTGTGCACCCTTTGCCTCTCTGTGCCCTTCCTGGCTTTGTTTCTCTCTGCTGCAATAAACTGGGAATCTTTTTTTTCCCCTACTGTGGACTTCTCCTCTTCCTCTTGAAGATACTTCTGCCCAGTGTGTCTGGTTTAATGCTAGTCTTATCTTTTCCTCTGGCCTGCCCATATCTGGTTGCCTAACACACAGATTTCTGGAGGTGTGGGCAGATGCAGAGTGAAGCAGAGGCACAAGCAGTGCATGGGATGGGCATGGGAGCCATGTATGGGGTGAGGAAAGTGGGAGGATGTCACCTCTGTGCCACGTTCAAGGGCAGGAGGTAGAAGGGAGCCAGGACCCCTTTCTGGATCTTCACTAGCTGCTTGTGAAATCGTGTTTGTTGTATTCTGGATCTAAGTTGGCAGACTTCATGTGGCATCTTTCCCTGCCTGGTGACTGCCTCAGCATGGCTATCAGAGGCTGCTGCCCTGTAATTTTCCTGGTGAAGGCTGGTGTGAGCTCCCTCCTGTGCCCCAGCTGAAATAAGATGGTTTAGCTATCAGTTATGGGTTAAGACCAACTGCTTTGTTTTGTCTGAAGTGGATCAAGGACGACTTGTAAAATACGGATAGTAGAGCTATAGTATATTGGCAAATGTGAATAGATGGGATGTTGTCATCTTCAGTGGCACAGCATACTTTATACAAATAATGTTACAGCCCAACACTCATATTCACTTCAGGCTAATGGATGTCTGAAACTTTAAGCTGCTTCTCAAAGCCTGTGTAGCTGGAAAGGAAGAAATACTTGTTCTCCTCACTATACCTCTGTCCCTCACTGCAGCTCTTCACTGTTCTGGTTTTCTTTCACGAAGTCACAGCATGTGGCACACGCAGGGGCAGTGTTTTTCTCAGTTTCTCGTTGCCCAAGTATGTATTAAATTCAAGAAATGGCAGACTTGGTTATGTTTTTCTCTGCTGCAGTTTATGGATTGTTAACTTCAAACAGCAGTTTTGATAGACCTTTCTGAGTACTTAAAGGGAAGCTGGTCTGTGCTTGACAGCTGCAGTGAAAGCTGAGTGGTTACTCTGCATTGTTGCACAGTGCTAGGGAGCAAGTCCCATGTGCTTGCCCAGGGACCTCACCCAGTACCAAGGCTCAGTGCTGCATGTAAAGGGCAAATGCAGCCTAAGTGGCGGAAACAAAACCTTTTACTCCTCAAAAATATGGGATTGTTAGAACAAAAGAATTAACAAAACAAGTAGTTAATTTTGTAAACCTGATTGTACTTTTTTTTAAACAGTTCCTTTTAAAAAGCTAGAGGGTCATGCGGTAGTGTTAGTGCCTGTTGTCACATTTCTAATTTGCCAAAAGTTTTGCAAAGTCACTTGTGACCTAGCAGTTAAGAATTTTTGCTATGTACATGACACTTAGTTGAAATTCAAAAAGTAAAAAAATTAAATACATGAATTTACACTGATGAGAGACACCAGAATAACTCAGGTGTCTCTTATCTTTACTTGTCTTTGGTTTCAGTGTATAATGCTGACCATTGACATGGAAATATTGAATAGTTGGTTGTTTTTGTTTTGGTAGTTTTTTGGGGGTTTTGTTTGTTTGTTTTTGTTAGTTTGTTTTTTTCTATTTTTACTGAATTCACAAAGTAAAATGCTTTCAATGTGTCTGTCAATATGTCTTTTTTTTCTTCTGCATGTATTTTGTTATTTTTGTTCTGTCTGCTTATGATGGCTACACACAGCAATTTATCACTGAAGATGTTGACTAGAAAACACCTGTAAGTGGTTCATGAATGGAGTAATGTGAGACAAATACACAGCTTAGAGAACCACAGGTTGAAGTGTCTTTAAGTGTTATCTTGGTTCTTCATGAGAATCTGAGGAACTGAATTTCAGTAGCATTTAATTTCAAAATCCTGAGGTAGCACTCAAATCTCTTAAAAACTACTTGTAAAGCCTGGCCAGCCCAAAGCAAACTCTGGCTTCCACCTTTAGAGAGGCACAGATGTCACAAGTAGGACAAATATAGGTGTCAGTAAACTCCATGAATCATCTTATTTGCTAGGAGCAATGGTATTCAGATTGCCTCTTTTAACTGTGCCAGGGTAAAAGCAGCAAACATCAGCCCTTATCTCCACTCCTCTTGTGATACCTACTTGGGCTGATGTTGTGGTTTCACCAGCATTTCTATTATTCCACATGCTTTTCTTTGCATGTGCTTTTTGTGTCACTTTTCTCTCATGCTGGAGTATTTCTTGGTGAAAGCTGTACTAAGAAGCACTGAGGAAATGGTCTGGGTTAAAAAATACCCTTTCTTTTTCTGTGAGGCTTGCTCTCCTGCCCTGGATCTGTTTCCCAATCTATTCTATTATGCAGCCAGAAAAATGGTTGTTCCAGCAGAAGTCAAGGGTGACATAGGAGCAGGTATGAGTAATAGGGAAAGAGGTTGATTAAAATTACATTGCTACTATTAAAAGTGCTCTTATAATTGCAAACTTACCCTGTAAACAGCCAGACTTGCTCTGCTTGAGCAGACTGTGCTCAAGAGAAGCTGCTTGTAGCAGCTTTATGAATTCCTACATGCTGCCTGCCTGTGTTTAATTGTATTGTGAATTCTTTGTAGTTTGGATTATGTTTTACATTGATATGGGCCTTGCACTTTGGGCTCTGTGCCTGGAGCCTCTATTCAAAGACTTTTTTTTTTTTTTTTAAAGCAATGCCTCACTGAATGCATGTGAATGTGAGCATAACTTTGTCTAGTGCACTGCAAAACCCTGTGCAAAGAAATAGGATGTACTGTGCAAAAAGCTGCTAAGTTTCAACAGGCATCTCATGGGCTGGAATTTAAGAGAATGCTCCTATCCCAGTAATGGCATTCAGGGTTTATGGCTATACCTGAGATAAAAATATAGCTTACTCCATTCCTTTTATTCTTTGTTTTCTAACAAAAGAAGGGGACAACTCTTGCTGGACTCTGACTCACAAAGATCAGTTTGTTGATTTGGAAATAATTTGCATTGTATCATCAGTCCTGAAATGACTTAAAGCAAAGTCACAAAAACCTGATTCAGTGGTTCTCTGTATGCTTTTAGAGTATGGGAATGGTTCACATTGGTACTGTGCTCTTTCTTTCAGGAAAGTTACTTGAGATGACAAGTAGAATTTTTTTTTTTCTTTTTGTTTTCACCTGATCTGTTAGGAAGTGAAGTGCAAAATTTTTTTGTATTGTTTTTCATTAAAAGATATTGGCTGAGGCCTTAAGATTATCAGGGTTGTGCTCATATATTATGTTAAGTAAATACTGCAGTACTTTTTTACCATGTGGCATTATGAGTAGATGGGGATGGGCACATGGATATGTCTGTAGTCAGTTCAGAGAAGTAGTAGCTGGCAATGTTTCCTTTTGTACAGGTGAAAATTACTTAGATTCAGGTATATTGCATGAGAACAGTGTGTTTTACAGTATTTGCATTCTTAACATCCACCACAATTCGTTATATGTTTGTTTAGATGTACAGTTGGAAAAATTTAGTTTAAATACATTCTTTATCATTTTGTAGTCAGAGTTCTAGCTTGTTTGTTCAGTGCTGAAGAAAAAAATTCACTTTTTAGTCTTTTACTGTACAGAAAGTGTTTGTTAAGCTTAATGAAGTTATTGTAATTCACTTTGGAACTGCCCTGTCCCCCTTTGTCTCTTGTGAACAAGAATTGTAGAATATAGAGTCGACCAAACCCAAGAGGATAATGAAGTAAACTGAAATGTTCACTGTCAACTTTGAAATTAAACCTTTCATAAAACTACTTGTAAGGTGCATTTCTGAAAAGCCTTGTTACAATCACTTTCATTATTTCTGCTGTACTGACAACATTGTTGCTGTAGCACCTGTTGTTCTGTAACAAGTCGTTAAGGGGTTTGCTTAAGTTTGTTTTTACATGAAAAGGGAAAAAACTCTAAGAAAAGGCTGTAAATAGCCTCATGCTGTAGGTCTGATGTTCAGGAAGTTCACTCAGTCTAACATCTAACTAGGAACATGGCAGATTTTAGAAAGAGACGAGAGAATGTAAAATACAGGTGCTGTTAGAGTATTCTGTGCCTTTCTTCAACTAGTCCTTTAATGACTGCTTGAAATCTTATGGTGTGAAGTATTCTCCATCTGAATTTCAGATTATCCTGAAACTGCTTCTTGTAAACTGAAGTGATCCACTTGATCAGTTAGGGAAGCTTATCAGAAAGTTGTGGAGAAAATGTTCCTGAACATGGACTGGACCATGCTGAGTTCTGGTTTGCTCTGGAGTTTCTCCCAGTTTTGAAATGAGGTTGCTACTTTATTTTAAAACTGAACATCTCATACACCCCATTTGAACTACATTTAAAAGTATGGAATGGAAAATTGCCTCTGGAGGTGTGGAAATTGTGCAATCTGGTGTTCTTGCTTTTATCCTGTAGAGACTTTACACATATTGTTGTAAACTGTGGTATTTCATCAGTTGCTTTCATCCAAGGTGCTGAAGCATCAGACAAAACTGGATTGAATCTAGAACGACTTTTGTGATAAGTCAGGGAGTCACTTTTACAGACCGTGAAATTATACGACCTTGGCTCATTCTTTGAGATGACTGCAGTGGGAAGAGATCCAGTCTTCCTTTCCGGTCAGTGGGATAGCGTCAGCTGGATGAACCTGCACCTGAATATAAGACAAATATGTGCGTGAAAGCAAATTGTTTGGTTTAAATGTGAGCAATAGAGTCGTCCTGAAGTGAGGCAGAGGAAGAAGAGTAGAAGCAAACCACTGTGCTTGGAAACGTTTTTGTGATGAGGGCTACAGTGTTGCTTTAGATTCAGAAAGGGCGGTGTGGGCTGCTAGTTTTGCGTTTTAACTGGAATATTGAACCTGTACACAACACTTTGGTTTTGCTGATAGCTTTGCTGTGTTAACTGGTAGAAGACATGCTGCTTTTTCTCTGGGGACTGAGAACTCCATACAAAGAGTGAACCAAACCCACTGACTGACCTCTTCTGCGAGGCATTGAAACCTGTATATCAAAAATACGAAGACTTTTTTTGATAACTTAAATGCATAGCTATATGTAAGTCTAATTTTTGTATTGGAGACAGTCCAGTTTTCTTCTGTTTTACTGCTGTGGCATGCTGAGTAGACAATTAGACACTTGTCTGTTTCTAGTATACTGGTGTTTTAAAGGAACATTAGTATTAAGCTGAGTACTCTGCTGCTTGCCAAGCTTCTTCATTGGAAGTATTATTGTCTCCTGTGTTATCCTGATGTTGCACATCCATTGCCTAATGCACTTTGTTGATGGAATCTCTTTTTTTTTTTTTTTTTTTTTGAGCTATTTATATTTGGCAATCTTTCAGGATCGAAAAGAGGAAAAAAATGTGCAGTCCACTTGACTAGACATAGCTGGTTCATCCCTACATGCTGTCTGGATGAACTGTTGTATTTTAAACTGTAGAGATGTGTTATGGTCCTGGGTGGTCTCCAAATGCTTGGAAGGATGGTAAAAACTACATTCTCTTGTGGTAGTGGAAAATACTGGTAGAAGATGAAAAATCCTTACACCATACCTGTGATTGAACTTGTGCATGGATGTGTTGTTTGATTCTGCTTCTCTATGAAGTTACGGTTTGGTGTTCTAAGATGATTTAAAAAAGCTCTGCTGTTACAAACTCATGGCCTGCATAGTGCTGCTTTTCATGCTGTTCTTGAGCTTTCAGAAAGGGCAAAATAATGAAGACTTTTAGAAATCCCTATTAGCAAAGGAACTAAGGTCTAGATAACTAGATCTGGAGCAGAAGTATGCCTTCACAGCTTTGTACTGTCATTAAGGTATCTTTGCCCATATTATCAGCATCTATTTTGCATTTTGTTCTGCAAACTCCCACATATTGATTTATTGGAATTTGAATGAAACATTGATACATTTTTGAAGTTGGATTTTTATAACAAGATCTAGTTAAAAAAATCATGTTAGATACTTTTGCTGATCAAGCCAGTTAATGTTTTTAGGTGATGGGTAGTTTTGCTTTCATGCAAGCTGTTGAGGTTAGGCTGTCTTCTGAATACTGTCCATTCAACATTGTGTTGCCCACGCAACCTTTTTCTTTAGTCCACATAGGCCTTTGACTGCTCTGGGTCACTGTGTCTGGATGTTTTCTCTCTCTAATGCTTACAGGCAACCATGAATATTCCTATTCCATACTGTTTGTTGAGTTCTGACCTCCAAGTCTGTTGCAAGAACCCTTTGAAAGTCCGACACTTCCATAGTTCTTAGAAGAGTATCTGCATAGGAAGTGGAAAAGAGTATTTTTGGAACTGCCACTACCACTGTGTGAAAGCAAAGGTGCTCCCATTCTTGTGTTCACCCCATGTGCCCAAGCTGTCAAACTGGATCTGCCTCCAACAGGTGAGTCATCTCAAAAGGAAAAGGTGCTGGGGAAAGTTATCAGACAAGTAGTGTCAGCAACATGTGAGGTGGCTTGAGTGGTACCCAAAAGCTTACTCAAATCTTGAGCAGAATCAAATGGGGGTTTATAGTGTACTAATTTCTATGCATTCATCTCTGGATTCCACATATAAGCACAATGCAAGTGGCTTTGACTTCAGGATGAGCCTGTGGGGTCATTTCCTCTAGCTGTCCCTAAACTTCACATGCCTCTTTGCTGTCCATTTCCATTCTCCACCCCTTTGTGATTCCACCATTGAGTACAGAGTATAATAGAAACATCTGGCTTTTCCATTTTAGAAACTGTATTTCACTTCCACAGTATCTTTGGTCAAGTGTAATCTAATTACCTACTTTTTTTTTTTTTTTAAAAAAAAAAAAAAAAAGTGGGGATCTTCTTTGGAATGCAGAAATAAAAAATGGAGTGCCAGAAGAAATTTGCTTTACTGCTGTATGTAGTTGTTCTGACTGAGAGGCCTGAGTCTCCAAACAATGGTATAACGTGCCTTTGTGGGTTGCCTGATGCTAATACTCATGAGTCTGTTTCATAGTGATTAACCAAACCTTTCATCATGCTGAAGAATGTTAATTTAAACAACAACAACCTAAGTCCTGTACACCTCCCTGCATATCCCTCACTGATTTGAAACTTCCAGCTGCAGCTGTATAAATTACCAGCTCTGGACTGGAAAGACTGAGGATGTGGCAGTGTCATTGCTTCCTGGAGTGTTCCAAAAAGTACATGTGCCAAGACTGGACTTTGGAGGAGCAGCTTTTTTGATGATACTGTCAGCATGCTTTCTTGGGTAGGAGGAGTGTTCTGAGACTCTAGTTCGAAAAGCACTTAGCACATTTCCTTTAAAGTGGCTTTTGTCACCCTAAAGTTCTGCCGTCACCTGTCACTGTGCCGCTGCTGCCTGTGTCACACTTCCCAAAGTTCATGTTGTGCTGTGCAGGTCACTGCCGAAGGTGCCAGCACAGCTGGCTCCTGCTCTCTTGGAAGAGCCTCCCAGGGAGGGTGCCGTTGCTGATGTTTACAATGCTCAGCAGCATGTCCACTATGCTGCATGGTGGCTCAAAGAGGGGGGAGGGAAGGGACAGTGTCAGTTCTAGGTCAGCTGCCTTTAAAATTTATGCCTGCCTACTGCAATGCAAGCAAAATAGGAGCAGAAGGAATGCATTATTTTGCTGCCTAGGATATCGGCCCAGGACCCAGAGGGTGGGTAGGTTGAGCAAGTGCAAGGCAGTGGGAAACAATGGTAAAGCAAATTAGCTCACATCAGCATGGGAGAGTGGTGTGGGAGCAGTTCAACTATTGTAAATTGCTGTGTTAGAGGGTGAACAAAATAGTATGTTGCAACTCTGCACGGGTGTTATCAGTGTTACTACTTACTAATATTCTGAACCCAGCAAAGTTAGAGCTGGTGCAATAAAAATTCCATAAAATGGCATTGATTTTGCAATGTTGTTTTGCCATGGCAACTAGTGACAAGAGCTAAGTGTATGCTATACACAAGATGTAACTGTGGAAAAACACCTCTTCCTTTGATAATTACGAATATTTTTCACTTTACTTGCTAACCTTTTCTTTCTTAAGGTGAGTATTTTGTTCTTAAGGTAATTTTTTTTCCATCTCCTCTTCCTATAAAACTCCTTTCTGATGTATTTTCATGTAACAAAGACAGCCTCATCTACCTGTGGTGGAAATTATGGTCTAATTTTTCTTTTTTTTTTTTTTTTTTTCTAGTGCTGAATAGCAACTGGTACATTGCCATTGATTACTTGGTTATGACATGTCTTCAGAAATAAAAAGGCTTGTCTGCTTTTTTTCTGTTGGCATTGGCTAGATCAGCAAGATGCTACCTATGTAACAAGTCCTGTTCCCTTATATTTTAAGGAGTCTTCTCTGGAAGCTGGAGTCTAGCTCTTAGCTTCCATGGAGTGACCCCCACTGTGACTATTTAATGACAACTTATGTTGTTGTTCTGCTAAGAGGTGGGTAAACACAAACCAAGTCCTTGGTAGCAAACTGCTTCTATTGTGATTAATTCAATGCGTGAGAGTCTCATATTCAGTTAACTCATATGCATTAACTCTTAACTGTAAATTAGGATATGGTGGAGCCAACTCAGTGACTCAGCTTGCTGCTAAGGGAAGGGGACAGTCTCAGACATTAGACATCTTTGATCCCTTTCATTCAAAGTATGTAGTTGGCACTTGCACTCCCTCTCTCTTTTTAGAGCTTACCTATAAACTGAGTATTAAAAATAATGTGCTTTCTAAGCAGCTTAAAAAATGCAGTCTATGTTATCTTTGCAGTACTGGTAAATAGCAGTATTTACCCCTCTAGTTCAGTACAGAACTCTATATTCTGTTTTGCTTGGTTGCTAATGATGTGTATACACTTTAGAAACACCACAGCTGTAAATAATTCTTACATATCCTTATCAGAACTGTCTCTACCATAGCTGTTTGTAGAGGAAAAACAAACAGAATGGGTAAAAGCTCTGTGTGTTACAAAGATGTTGGCTTGTAGATGAACGAACAGGGAGCACAGGGGGTATGAGCTGGCATGATTGTGCAGCATGGCTGAAAATACTGGATTGTGTTACTGCTTTCTAGCCCTTAGTTATTGTTTTGCGAAAGTCTGTTTAAAGTGAACCAAAGATTAGTTGATTTGGTTTTTAAAGAAAATCTGAAATGCTGCAGAAAGTTTCCTAGTTGCACAATAAGGTAAGGAAGAAGAAGGAGAGTTTAAATCCTTTGGAGAAGGAGGATATTAACCTGGGTCGGATATGGCCCAATTACGAAATCAATGCTTTACCGAAGGCCTTTGATAAGGGTAATGATATGCCATTATCTAATGGAAGTGAGGTTGCATTAACAACATTATTTTGACTTCTAAGTGAAAGTTGTCATGCTGTATGTGCCACAGGAGTCACTGTGTATGCAGGTCTAGGTGATATTGCGAGCTGGTGTCACTGAGCTGGAATGAAACTCAAAGAAGCCAAGTGAAAGTTGTGCACTGGGGCACCAAGGAGAAGAACTTCTGTTCCAAGATGTGTGAGGAGCCACTCACTGCAGGAGAGTGGGTACGTGAGACTAGTTGGCTGAAGGATGGCTAACATTTAAATACTCAATAAAGAGCTTTTGTTAAAAGCAGGGCAGCACTGAAAACTAGTTAAAATCTTAGGAACTTTTCCCCTGCTAATGTTTTTGGTTTTCTCTAAAGCACTGGAAGTATGGGGAGAAAAAATTGGTGAAGATACACTGATGTCCATGGTGCTCACATCCTAAGTGAAACTGAGAACTTTTTGAGGGACGTGCCCAGAGTCTCATACTTGATTTAAACTGATAACTGGATTCAGACTTGTAAAGAAACTTCCTTCCAGGCTATGATTGCAGGACTATTTAGACTTGATAAGTCTTTCTATATGATGTAGGAGATTAGTCCCTGGGATCATTTCATATGCATCCCTGCAACCTCAGGTGATGTATTTAAGATACTGGTGATGACAGGTCTGTTCCTGCCTTACTGTAGCACAGTGTAATTTTTGTGGCTTCACATCTCATCTTGTAGAGTGTCCCTGGTGGTTTGTGGTGGACAGAGTGATGACTTGTTGAGGCGGAGCATGTGAAATTCTTGACTAGGGATCTAGTACAGGATTGTCTACGAGTAGGCGGGACTGGATGATGATGTGGCCTCCCTACATGACTTTATTATCAGCTTAAAGGGATCTATGACAGGGCTGTTACTCCCACTTTTCTCCCTTCCTGTGGCATTTCAGTTTGTGAATTTTAATGTTTCCTTTGCACAAGCCAGTTCAGCCTTTCAGGTCTAAGCTGACTGAGAAATAATAATTTTTTTCTTTCTCAAGCCCTAAGCTTTCATTTGGATGGGTGAACTGCTGTGGCTTATCCTGCAGCTGCCTGGAGCAGCCCCACTGTCAGTGGTGCTATGGGACCGGACTGCACACAGGGCCTTCCTCGTTCAGGCACTGGCGACTGGTTCAGTGTCTGTGATCCAGGAGAGGGCCCATGTAATTCTGGCTGGGAGCTGCGTACAAAACAGGGCTGTACTCCTGAAACAGTTCCCATAAGAAGGGGATTTTTCATGTCTGTTGTTAGTGTTCAGCTTTGCTGTGAAGTCTTCAGTATCTGTTCTTTTAACAGTTTATATAGAGGTGTGGAAGCAAATACAAACTGATCTTTATTTTACACAGCCGCAGAGTGGGAAATCCATTAGAGAGACAGAAAACCAGTGTGAAGTGTGGTTGAAATCACACCTGTTTTCACTAATTCTGCTACTTAGAGTACTTTAGTCACATAGGTGAATAACAGATTTGATGCTAGTTTAAAAAGCAAAGGATTAAATAAAGAGGTGCTATGTAAAAAATTCAGTAAGGGCAACTATGACTACACAAGATAAGCATTAGATCTCTTATTGAATAGTTGCAATGAGGAATTTTATAAGTAGATGTTCTAATAAAGTTTCTAAGCCTCAATCATCTGTTTTTAGGATGTCCACTGTCATCTAGCAGGGGCAGTGTTTATAAACAATAAGGAAAAACCTGTCTAATACTAAGCAGGATGTAGCAAACTTGCATGTGAGATGAATCTCTCAAAAAGGGGGCTGGATGGTCGAGAGAAGGCATAAGGAATGGAAAAGGTGACAGAAACTTCTCTCAGCAAAATCCATAACAACAGGTGTCACCCAGCTAAAGTTTAAAACTTTGTTGCAGAACATGGGTGAGTAATCCGTGTATGTAATAGGCAGTTTGTAGTTGCTTGCCATGTGACATATGGGAATAATATAGTTAAAATAACTGCAATTATGTAACACACAGCCTTGGGAAATAGGAAGGGCAGAGCTGGTATTTCCCAGGTAAAGCTTAAGATACCATCTGTGAAATGTCCTAATTTAATTACCTTCTGAACTTCAAGAGCAGAATTAACAACAGTATACAAAGTGATTCTGAAACATGAAAGTTTCATAATTGTGAATATGTAAGCCAGTATTACTGCCATTTCTTAAGCTATAATTTTGAAATCAAACCTGCATGGGTCAATGCTTTCCGTAGGCTCTCCCCCTCTTCCAGTGGGGTCTGCAGGGTGGACGATCCTCCAGTCATCACTGTCTTATCAGGCTAGGTGTGATACTCCAGAAGCTTTGCTGTTGGGACCCATCTTGGGTGGAAATTAAACCACTGAATTCTGCACTGGGTTTTCATAATCTCCAGACATTTTCTAAAGGATCTCTGTAAAAGTATCTTGTCTGTCTTTTTAATAATTAGCTTTGTTCTCTATGTAAATTTTTAATGTTAAGTGTTTTAAGTTCACACTGAATTGAAAATAGTTTTTTGGAGTGACAGAGTTTACATTAGATTGTTTCATTCTGGTTTTCTTTGGCGCTTTGTGGTTTCTTTTTTTGGTGAAGCTCTTTTGTGTGCTTATTTTGTTTAGTAGCCATTAACATAAAACAATTGTTGTAAAATTACTGTTTAAAAGCAAATCTTGATATCTGTTTTATTATTTAAAAACTATGTAGGGGGAATAAATGAGCATAAAGAATGGCAAATATCTCTCATGTGGGTTAAGCAAAGGAATGTGAGAAACTTCTTGTTCTCATTTAAAAATTAGGAATGTTTGAAGCATACCAGTAATTCCCATTACAAAAATCAATAATAGTTTTGTGACCTAAGTGAACTTGAGCACTTCCAACAGCTTGTTTCCTTAACACTTCTCATTGTCAGACGTTCTCATATGTGTATGAGTATTTGTGCTGTAGTATTTGTGGCATTTTTGTTGTGTAAACAAATCTTATCTGCCCTTGCCTCTCCAGTAAAGGTAGTAGTCCAACTTGGAATTGGTTCTGGCAAGCTGTATGCCTCAGCTCAGCTGCTGTTAGTGGGCTCTTCCAGCTGTCTGCTGAGCTGCAGGCAACCAGAACACAGCAGATTACTTTGCTCTTTAACACAGACTTCTTCCTCCTTTGCCTCACTTACATCTCTTTTTTTTATAGTGGTGGAGACACATTTGTTTAAAGATGTCTTCAGAAATTATGCTGCTACACTGACTTGAACTTAGGCGCACAGTATTATTTCCATTGACAAAAAGAAAAGTAGTGCTTATTTCTTTTGAACAGGTGAATATCTTGCATATGTTTTTGAGGTGATTTTGACACTTGTTTTCTGCATGTGTTTGAGAGGACTGCCTCTGTTGTTTGGAACTTTTCAAGCTGGGCAGACTACTTATATAACTACATTTTTGAGTTTATGTACATTGTTTGCAATATATCATTTAAAATAATCCAATTTTGAAAATTAGTCTGCTAGTGTTACCTAATTTTGAGAGCATTTGCTACAAACTGGACAATCTATTGTGCATTTTAATGGCATTTTTTAATTTTGATATGAGCAGAAAGGGCAAGATTGGAAATAAAAGTGCTGATATACTGATTCTGTAAGTACATTATCAGGTAGGTAAACCAGAAGTATGTTTTCGTGACTGAACTATGGCTATACAAATGCTTAATGGGAAGATGAGTTTATAGTATGAAGACCTAAAACTGTGTATTTAACAAATGGCCTTCTCAGGCCCCAAGTCTTTGACCCTTCAGGTGAACTCTTTCCAGTCTCATATTTAGAAGATAATTTCTGTAGCCTACAAAACTGCAAAATATTTTGGAAGATGGCATTATGGTCAAAGCATTATCAGGTTACATCTCAACAACAGAGTTGTACTGTAAAAAAATAGTCTTTCAAAAGTGGTTTGGTTTTTTTGATGAATCACAAGCTAGGTGTTTTTCTTGTGTGTAGGTATTTGGTTTCCTTCTTTTTTCACTCTTCTATTAAAAAAAAAAAGCAGATCTTGATCATATTGTTTTCCAGTGTATAAATATGTGTGTGAACTAAGTGTAAACAAGGTAAGACAAAATATTTTCCATGGTGCCATTAACCCTCCTTTTGTAGTTGGTTGACAAAAAAATTATCCTGAGAACTTAACAGTAATGTAAACTATTGTTCACAGAAATGGATTTATGAAGGAAAACTGGGTAGCTAGTTAAGAAAATAGGTAGAATTGTACAGCATATTGAAAGTGAAATAGTAACATCACATATAAAAGTTGGTTTTAAATAAACCTTTAAACTGTAGGAAAGTTCTGAACAGCACTATCTTTCTTGCAGACATTATTTCTTAAAGTAATTGGGTTTAACTTTCTATATTTTGCTTACCTTTAGATTCAGAGTAGTTGATCAGTCACTATTTAGAGGTGAGGCTGGGGCTGCTTTCTGTGTAAATCCTTCTCTCAAGTTACTGAACTCCAGAAAATTCCAAAAGTTCGGTAACTGTGGTGGAGTTGTATCTTGCTTGACTATGAACAGAAAAGAAATCATGAAGGCTGAAAGCCTCTGCTGTCTAAACTTTTGAGGACTGTTTTAAAGGAAGAGGAGCTGTGAGTGCTGGGGTCAGGAGATGTGGGACAAATCCCTCACCATCAGTATGGCAAGTGCCAGTTTCACTATTTTCATCATCTGCCTTTCTACTACAAGCAGAAGAAATCTATTGGAAATAGTCTGATTCCAGATAAAAGTCTTGCATTTGGCCTCAATGCCCAGCAGGTATAAGAGCTGCTATTTAAGTACTGACAGCATGTTTGACTTCTAATGCAAAAATTAAAGTGAAGCTGAGAAGTCAAGTGGGTAAATGTAAAGAATTGTCTATTTCTGAGTTCACAGTTGTTGAATGACAATTTAAGAGGGTGTAACCATTAACATCCCCAAGCCCATTGTAGTGGGTTGACCCTGTCTGCGTGCCAGATGCCCACCAAAGCCTTTCTCTCACTTGCCTTCACAGCTGGACAGGGGAGAGAAAATACAACAAAGCGTTCCTGGGTTAAGGTAAGGATTGGGAAAGATCACTCACCAAATACCATCACAGGCAGAACAGACTCAAATTAGAGGTAATAATTGAATTTATTACTAACTCAATCAGAGCACGATAATGAGAAGTAAAATGAGACGTTAAAACACCTTCTCCCCACCTTTCCCTCCTTTCCAGCTCTGCCTCTACCCCCTACAGTGGTGCAGGCAGACGGGTAATGGGGGTTGTGGTCAGTTCGTCACGTCCCTGATGCTGCTCAGGGAGCAGAGTCCTTCCCTTCTCAGCATGGGGTCTCCCCCATGGGAGATGGTTCTCCATGAACTTCTCCAGTGTGAGTCCATCCCATAAGCAATAGTTCTCTACGAACTGCTGCAGTGTGGGTCACTCTTCCACCAGGTGCAGTCCTTCAGGCACAGCCTGCTCCAGTGTGGGCTTCTCTCTCCATAGCTTCACAGCCTCCTCTCAGGCATCCACCTGCTCCAGTGTGGGTCTCCTTCCTAGAGTGCAGGTGGATCTCTGCATCCCCATGGACCTCCACGGGCTGCAGGGGCACAGCTGCCTCACCATGGTCTGCACCTTGGGCTGCAGAGGAACCTCAGTCCTGGCCCCTGGAGCACCTCCTGTCCCTCCTTCTGCACTGACCTGGGTGTCTGCAGGGCTGTTCCTCTCACATGTTCTCACTCTGCTCTTCTCTGGTGGCAATTACAACTGCACAAAAGTTGGGTGTTTTTTCTTCTTCTTCTTCCATCTGTTATCACAGAGGCATTACCACCATTTCTAATTGGCCTAGCTTTAGCCAGTGACACATCCATCTTTGGAGCCACCAGAGACTGGCTCTGCTGGACACTGAGGAAGCTTCTCACAGCCTCTCAGAGAAGCCACTCTGTAGCCCCCCTACTACCAAGGCTTGGCTATGCAAACCAAGTACACATATGTTAAATAGCAATTAATTTCGGTCCAGAATCTACTGAATTTTCTGTGTTTTTAAGAGCATGTTTTGAAGCAGATTTCTTGTTTAACTTGAGTCTTAGCCAGCATGTTGAGCTAGCCAGTCTGAGTTCCAGTAATGCGAGGGTGGGAAAACTGAGTGACAGTTAAATGAGTAAGTTACTTTTCTTACCAAAGAATCAGTTAAATATAATGTGATTATTTGTATTCAGTGAATCTATTTGTTGAAAAATTGAGCCATACATTGCACAAGGTTTCTGTGGGCTTTGGCAGAATTCTGTTATAACCACTGCATGAAGTACTTTCAGTTTGCCATGCCTTTTCTCTTGACAGACTGTTCTCATGTGTCTAAAACTGAAAGAATAGTGGATTAAAAGGATAATTTATTGTAATCGGTCTAACAATTTAATACAATAGTTATTTATAAAGTAAACATTTTTAATGGTTCCTCCCCAGCACCAGTTATGGCTGAATTGCTTGGCTGTCACAGTTGAGCAGTCTGAAGTACCTGGTGTTCAGAACAGGGTTGGATTTATGTGTGTTTGATATCATCCATAGTTGGCTTATGGAGCAAGGTGACAATAGTATTTATAATTTGCCTTTAACCATACAGTCCTTTCTCTCATGTGATTGCTATTGTCAAACGCAAGAGTGCTCCTCATGTTTCCATTAGTAAAGAAAGAGGATGCTCCCTGCTTCTTGTTTTGTCAGCACCTTTATCAGCATAGAGTGCTGAAGCAAACATTGTGATATGGATACAGGGTGCATGAAAATTGTCAGCATGAAGGCAGTGACATTGAATTGGGAATTCTGCTGATGCTGGAGGATGATATTTCTAGAAAATGTGAACTTAAGAAGACTTGCAGAGGGAATATTTTCCAAACATGACATTGGTGGTAGTTTCAGATATTCAGAGACACAGGACAGAAGTGCAACCAGGAAAACAAGTGGGTAGCAAAATGAGAATGGAGATGAGGTAGATCAGATGAACACTAATGGAGGCAGGCTTGTCTGTGCTGCACCTTGCAAGGAAGGATGAGTGTAGTGGCTAAAAACTCCTGTGAAATGGCAGTGAACAGGATGTACAGTGAAGGGCTGCCAGAGGAAGGGAGTTGGTTATCAAGGTGTACTGCAGTCTGAAATAATAAATACTACTAATAAAGGTGAATACAGTGTGAAGATTGCACAGGGGTTTTTGAGAGAATTCATATGGTAAAGTGAGACACTGAGTGGGTAGGAAAAAACACCATCAAGTATGCTGGCATTTTTAAAAGGTATTTTCCAGGGGAATGAGGCAAGGGAAGGGCTGATGAGTGTTTGACTGTGGAGCAAAAATCAGTATTCATAAAAGTATACTTTTCTGAAAAGTTTTACATAAGTAGGAGGTACTGCATGCAAAGGGGATGTGCTGGATAATTTTTGTGGGTTAATGGTATTACCATTAGTACAATGACATTCCATGAACCTGGTGTGGAAATAGTTGATTCATCAGAGTGGGATTTGCATACTAATTATAACATGGCTAATTATTGTATTTAAAAGGAGTATGCTGACATGCTTTTCTCCTTCCCATGTATCTTAGAAATACTTCTTATTTAGAATTTTTTTCTCTTTTTTAGATAATAAATGTTGCAAAGCTGAACTTCTTCACATATTAGTGGCTTGGACTTTATGGGAGATGGTGATAAAAAATAATTTAAGCATTTGTTGTTTATTCATATTTACCTCTTAACTGTAATGGTTAACCACAGCACAGTTTCTTGAGATAACACTTTATGGCACGGAAGCATCTGGTTTGTATGTAGAGATTGCAAAATCATATTGTTGTGCATAACAGCACAGCTATAAATTAGACCCAAGGATAGCGGGATGTGGCCAGCAACTGCTTCCTGATCTGTATTTCACATATGGTACTCTGTTAGCCTTTTCTCTTTTTCACCACTCTGTTTCCTGAAAATCTTTCCCAAAAAACTTTATTAATCTTTCTTTATTGACAAAAATCCATATTTCTGTTTTGGTTTGTTTTCTGCAGGCAGTGTCATAAGAAATCAAGTGAAAATGGCCTTTAGCAATCTGACATCAAAGGCTATACTACTGTATGATGAATGGATTAAAGACGCCGGTGAGTCATTTAAATCTACAACTTACTAACTCTCAATAATTTTGAATAACAGTGTGTATCTGTGCTAGGTGTGCTGTTTATCAACTTTGAAGTAGCTTTGTCATCCTGTGAATATTTGTAAGGCTTGCCAGGTTACCTATTAACATGGCAATCTAGTTTCTGCATTTTAAAATAGGAAGTAAACAAAACTCAGGTAGTTTATGGATATAAACTCAGAGTAAATAAAGTACAGACAGTAATTCTCCTGTCAGTGTGTCTGTGTGCCTGAATATATCGTTTGAGTTTTTCCTATGGTGCTGAATGTATAGTTTTAACACTTTTTCATTACCAAACAATTGCATTTTATCAGTTAATTAATGCAGGCACATGGTGTTACTGCATTTTGCTTTTGCAAAATGAAAAAGAAAGCCCAAGCCCTGATAAGTTTCAGTGTTTTGAAATTAATCCTCAGAGTAATTAACTCTGTTACAGTGGTACTTGGAAAAGGGACGTTAGTCCCTTGTTGCAGTTAGTAAGGGATATTGATCACACTTTGGTTTTATGCTGCCACTCTATTGTTCTGTATGCTTACCAAAAGCTGGTAGAGAAGACCTCAATTTTCAGGTTAAGACCCATCAGTCTCAGTGTTTCTCACTGTGGTAGACAGATAGTGACAGGGATTAGCTAATTCCTGGGAAAAAAATTGAGAAGTGGTTAAGATTTGATAATAAGATTACTGATTTCTCTTCCCCAGCATAGCTGAGCACCACTTTTCTTGTTCTGTCGAAGCACAGCCTGCAAGCGAGCAGTGAGTTTAATCAGTATGACTCATGGGCTAAAGTGGAGTGGGATGGAGCGAGCATTTCTGCTGCAGTGTCCATGCCCAACAGTGCCTTGTTTTTGGCATTTCGTATCATAGTGTTAGTGGTGGAATATGGTTTTCTCAGGATCAGACTGGGAAAAACAGTGGGAAAGGTTTGGTAGGAGCAGAGCAAGGGTGGATGCAACAAAAACAGTCAGTTGTGAAGAGATGGTGGTTCTCCTGCAGTGCACACAAGCAGATTCCTCATGCTGTGGGTCAGAGTTCTCCTTGGTCTGTGGGCAGCAGCACTGGCACATTACAAGCTGTGAGCAGCATTGTAATGTGCTCTCCTCCTCAATCTGCTTTTACACTTCCAGTGGCTGTTAACCACATCAGAGGGTCTCATGGGTGAAAGGTTGCTTGAATGCTGTGGGTTGAAAATTTGCTGACTTGAAACATTTGGCTATGAATTAAACACTTGACAAAAATAACAGAAGTATAATTTTACCCTTAAATTACAGCAGCAAACCATGAAAGCAACAGTTTACTGAGTCAGTAGTTAAGTTTGGGATCATTCTGAATCAAATCTTCCAAAAGTCAGTATAAAAAAAATTAAAGAAAATAAAAATTACATGAGGTTTGTATTAGTTCACCTGCTTATGGAGAAATGTGGCATTCTTTGGTTAGCTGGGACTCTGTGATGAACCACAGAAGGGTGCAGTGGAATCACGGTGATGCTCAGATGAAATACCTGCCAGCCTCATCTCAGGGAGAGGGACTGGGGTGTTCTTAGGAGGAAGTGCCTCTGCAATACAGCTCTCTGGCATAACTGTGGGGTAACTTGCAACATTTGCTTGTTGTATTACAACTTCCTTGTCATATGAAAGTGTGTGCTTTGTCATGCTGTAAAGACAGAAAATCATGTCACTCGTGATTCTGTGTCTCCTTTTCATTATCTGTGAAGAATTGATGTAGAAAGAAGCACTGAATGCTACATGGGTTAAATCTTGTTATCCAGTCATGTGGATTTGAGGTGAATGGACTCTGAAACATGATCGGTGACAAAAAAACCTAGACTGTCAAGAATTAAATACTTTTCTGTAGCTGTTTTCGTAAGTACTGTAGACATCTGATATCTTATTTTTTCCCTCCACCCCCTCTAGATCCAAGATTGGAAGGCTGGCCACTCATGTCTTCACCTTTTCCAACAACTTTTATCATTGGAACCTACGTTTATTTTGTCACTTCCTTGGGACCCAAACTCATGGAAAATAAAAAACCTTTTGAACTCAGGCAGATCATGACGTTTTATAATTTTAGTGTGGTAGCCCTCTCTTTATATATGACTTATGAAGTAAGTACTATGTTTGTAATGTATTTATATATTTCATGTCTTTAACAACTAATTTTTACTAAATTTATTAATATAATTCCCACACTGCAATTCTCAAAAAAATATTGTTGTCATGGCAGTAATTATATTCCTCCAAGTCGTATGTTAAACTCGTAATTCTTGGAAAAAGGGAATAAGTCATACCTAGAAAGAGAGAGCATGACACATTTTGTGTCATTATACATAATTTTAAAAGTTTAAAGTTTTCATCATTCAAATTCTTTGTACTGCAGCAGGTAAAACAATATGCTTTTCTTAGTATTTTGTAGTTGTTTCTGTCCTACTAGGTGATAGTGTGACAACCTGCCCTTAAAGGCAAGGAACAACAACTGATGTTTCAAACACTGTATAGAATATGTCTACTATGAAATAATCTTCAGTTAGATTTGCCTTTTAAATGACAGAAATCAATGACAGAGGTTAACAAAATCTAATTCAAGGCATTTTTGTCCTTTAAAAAAACAAAAAAAAATCCCTCCAACCTCTACCCTCTGCTTTCTTCCACAAGACCAAATTATGAATATCTTTAACACTGATTTTCCCCACAACCCCAAAATAACAAACTCTCTTATTTTTCAAAACCAATGTTGAGATTTTGCTGCTGTTGGGCTTTACTTGTTTGTTGGGATTTGGTGGGCTGTGGTGGGGTTTTTTGAAGATGTAGCTATTTGTTGATGGTATTGTGTGAATGACAGCCTTACACATTTGCTTGGTGAAGCATCACTGTGCTAGTACTGACCCTGAGTGTGACTCTCAGGCTATGTGGCTATTTCAGGTTTGGCAAACTAGTAATAAAAAATTGTCATATTATAGTGCCAAATTGGCAGGATATGTTCCTGTTAGCTTAATTTGCACGAATCTTATCATGAGTTACAGTGAGCTACCTGACATTTCTTCTAACCTCTCTAAAGGCACTGCAGCAGCAGCTACTTTGTGTCATGACTGTTGTGTGGAAAGTGGTGGGCAAGATGCATGCTTTTGCTATTTAGACATTTTTTTAAAAAATTGCTGAACTTCCTTTTGAATTTGGTTCCAAGTTTGGTTTTGGTTATAAACTTCAGAAACAAAGAAACAAAAATGCACCAAAAAACTACAAAGAAACAATAAAAGAAAAAAAATTAAGCTTCTGTTAGTGTCTGACACTGCCGTGGTATTCAGTAAGTCTGCTGTCAAGACTTCCATGTTAAAATTTCATGAAAGAGTGCCTGGTAACTGATTGAATTTCTGCTATTGTCTGGTAGTCTGCAAGAAGCGGATTCTTTCCCTTTTTGGAACCAAGTTATTTGGTAGGTATTTTAGTACTGTGCTGTCTTGCTGGTGTTCCAAAAAAATGTGGTTTTTTAAGCAATCAGTTCTTTTAGGAAGTTAAAAGGACTAAAGCCTGCCTCTTTTAGGAGAGGTGAAGCTCTTACCATGCATGAGTGGATGGTGATAATTAGAAGCATCATGAAGATATAAAATACAGATGTCATAGTGGCTGGCAGTAGAGTAAGCCAAGTATAATTCTAATACTGTTGCTCTTGTCCAAACTGTCATATATTCCAAGAGAATAGATTAAATTATATTTGGTACATATAGTCCTTTGGTCATGTGTGTGCTCTCAGTTGTAGCTTCCCGTCACTTGTATGACTGGAAAACTAATTGAACCATGCAGTTTAACTAAAAAACTATGATATTAAATATATATAATGCATATTGATTTGTTCATTGTCTTTAGTGATAATCAGCAATAGCTTTCTATTGTGCTGGTATTGTTAGAGTATTAAGATGCTATGTTGTATTCTTTTTAGTATTAAGATAGTTAGCTGTGATAGCAGTTTTCAAAAGAATTATATTTGGTTTTGTGATTTGGTTTTATTTGATTTACACAGTAAGTTGTTTTTTACCAATGGTTTTGAGATGCATCTCTTTCTTCTCTTCAGTTACTAATGCTGAAATAATGGGTGTAGGAAAAAAACTTGTCTATGGGTGTGGTCCTGGAATTAGGACTTCATTAATCTGGAACAGCAAAGGATTTTTGTGGTAGCTATCCCACACAGAGGTAGATGATTGACAAAGCTGCTGATTTAAGGTGTTTTTAATATTGTTTTTCCCCTACTGCTTAGTGATTGAAAAAGTAATCCAAAATTAATGAATTTTTCAAAAGATGTAAAGTTAATCTTTGCCCTTTCCTTTTTCTTTCCTCCAGTTTCTTATGTCAGGCTGGGCCACAGGATACTCATTCCGGTGTGACATTGTTGACTACTCGAGGTCACCAACAGCTCTAAGAGTAAGTTGCCAAAGACAAAGGTGAATTGTTATCGTAGAACAAGAGAATGGTTTGGGTTGGAAGTGACCTTGGAGATCATCTAGTTCCAACACCCCTGATATGAGCAAGAACACCTTCCACTAGACTGGGTTGTTCAAAGAAGTGTGTTCTACATTTACTTGGTTTTAGAAATGCTTTTTGAACAGCCTGCTTTTTGCAGGCACTGTTGTAGAGTGGAATGCACTGTTGTAGAGTGGAATACACTAAATGGAAATGCCCTCTTCCATAATGTAGAGCACATGAGTTAACTGGAGGGACGGGTTGGTGGGTTGGTTGGGAGAAAGAAAGAGGTAAGGAATTCATTGGCTTGTTCTTGTTGGTTTTAAAATTCCTTCAAGTTTAAAAATTGTTTTGTGTTTTTAAAGAAAAAACAGTCAAACCACACATTTAAATATTTCTGTCAACCTTGGAACATCACTTGGCCCAGTACTTTCCTTTATATAGATACTTATTTGCCCTGCTCAGTTTTGTGTATGACTTTTATGATTTGACAATTTGATTTTGTCTCTTGCAGATGGTGCGAACTTGTTGGCTTTACTTCTTTTCCAAGTTCATTGAATTATTAGACACTGTAAGTATTTGTAGCCTAATAAAAGAAGTGGTTCTGTTTCCTTTTCACAGTAGAAGAACTGGTGCTGTTCAGGGCTGAGGATATAAATTGCTTTTTATTTAGTCCTCCAATCTTCAGTTATTAGAATACCATCATGATGTTTACCCCTATTATCTCTTTGTATCTTATTGTCCTGTTACACTCTTCTTCCTTCATTATCAGGAAAAACATTAATGAGGGAACATACCCTTAAATATTTAGGAAGTCTGGATAACTTGTCTGTTTAACAGCTGAGTACACTAATCTGTTATGCTACGACAATGCTTGTCTCAGCATTGCAGATAAAAAACAGTAGATCATGCTGAATATTTTTTTCACATAATCTTCAAATTTTAACTTCCCCATTCATATCATCAGCAGCTCTGAATGCAGGACAAAATATCCCTACCTACTTGCTCTAAATTCCTGAGATTTTCTTTAGTGTCGTAACTATAGAGATGTTTGATGTCAAGCTGGCACTCTAACCTGTTTCAAAGAAAGTCTGAGGAAAAATGCATTAAGGCAGAATGCAGACTTTGCTCACCACCAGCAGCCATCTACATTTCTCTCTTGCCAAGACTGGCTCCAGACAGAACTGATTGAGATGTTTTCAAACCAGCTTCTGAGTTTTGGAATCAGCTGCAGTTCTACTTGCCCTGTTGTTTGGGCCAAAACGGTGGTGGTTCAGGAGCTGACTCATGAGCAGTGAGGATGTTCTGCATCCTCTGAGCAAAGCTGGCCATCTGACTTTCATCTGCAAATGTTCATGATTCAACACTGGAAGATCTTACTGACTAAACCAAATGGAATGGTAATGGAAGTGTCAGGAATGCTAAAACTGGAAAATCCCGACAAGTTTATTCCTCTATTTGCCTTTATTCCCCACAGGTTATAGTGCTCCTTTGTAATTAGTCCTGAGCCTGATTTTTTTTACAATTTGTTTTGTTTGAATACAGACAATTAGGTACCTGTTTCTCATCAGCTTTTTTTGTTTTATTGCAAAAGTAATTTCATAGTTGTATTTAAATCAGCTGATTCCAAATGTTTTCTCTGGCATATCAGACTTATTTTCTTCTTTTTTTTTTGTTTGCTTGCCATCTGATACTACCCTTTCCATGACCCGACTTCTCCTTACAGTTTTTTTGCTGTCTTCCCTTAACACTTCCCTTGATGCCTGTCCTTTAAAATGGGGCCTGTCAGTATCAATTAAGATTACCTACATATATTCTGTACAATTTTAATGTTTTCCAATGGTAGCTAAGTCAGAGTTCATAATAAAGTGCTATTTCTCTAATGTATTTCTCTAATTTCTACTGTTAGTTGTTCAGTTAATTTTCTCAAATGGCCTTTCATTAATGGTTCAGGGCACTTAAAATCTGATGCTCATAGAGACTTCTCAATCCAAGCAAGTCCATCTTACACGGTTTGTTGCACATGTAGGTGATGGCTGAACCTTTGACATTTGGTTTCAAAGCTTGCCTTGGCTTTTGAGAGTTCACAGGTGGATTTTGCATATTGGTTTTAAGTTTTTTTGAAAACTAGTTTGCATAGCCAGACACTCACTAAGTTTTCCTTCTTCTCCCAACACTGTAACTGCGAAGAACTTTTAAATGTATAGTAGTGAGCAACCAGCACTGATGTGTACATTTTTCTTTAAATATGTTGGGCTTGATTATCTTCTGTAACATTCTGTTCATTAAAAATCTGTTTCAGATATTTTTTGTGCTGCGTAAGAAAAACAACCAAGTTACATTCCTGCATGTCTTTCATCATTCCATCATGCCGTGGACCTGGTGGTTTGGAGTCAAATTTGCTGCAGGTAGTGGAGAGAGAGTGGAGTTTAAGTTGAATTTGTCTTCTGGTAGTGAAAGTTACCTATGGGAGACCAAGAAATAGAATTAAACACCTTGGAAACATCAGTGTTTTCAAATTTAGATTTTGCAGTATTTTATGGAACAACTGAGATCATCATAATTATTTAAATGGGTGGGGATTACTCATTTTTCCTATTTGACAGCATTTTGTTCAGTGTTGATTTGTTATGGGGGGAAGAGGTGCAGAGAACAGATTTGTATACAAGCAGAAAACATTATTAGACGAAAAAGAGAAGTTATTGAAAAATCCTAAGTGCTAGGGGAGATACATGAAGCAAGTAACTGTTGAAACTACTCCATAGCCATTTCGCCCCCTACAGTGTTAGAACTGAGGGGAGGACTGAGTTAATTTTTTTTCCTGCTTGAGAAGTTATTCAGCCTTTGTTGCAGTTACTTTTACTGGCTTTAGGTAGCATGTGTGGGATTTATTTACACCTGATACTTCAGCTTTCACAAAACTACAGAAATATTTTTCTGGACCTTCTTTATTAAAGAAACATATTTTAATTGTTTTGAATTTAAATTCTTTGACCACTATCAGCTTACCTTCACTTTCTCCTTTCCTGCTTGGTGTGTCTTTGCATGCATTTTTCTATGCTATATTATCAGTGTGTACCACTCATAAATACAGCTTGCCATGAGTAGTCTGAAAAGCACAGAGTGGAGAAATGCACAGATATTTATTAATCCATTTCTGGGACAGCTTAGGCTTTTTTAGGAGTTTCTACTGAAAAATAGTGGGGTTTCATACTATTTATCTTTTCCTGGAAACATGCTTTGGGGTTTGTTTTTTTTTTTTTCCCAGAAAATTGGTGATGAACTGATGAAGCAGTTGTTCCATTGCTTTTCAATCTGATCTGTTAGTGTCTGTTTTATGTTAGCGTCTGGTTTTTTCTGGAGTGCTCCAGAAAGTACTCCAGATATTTTGTAGATCTTTTGAACCTTTCCAGTGTGCAGCTTTTCCTTGTGTATAAACAGATATACTTCTGTTGTATTTGTTTGAGTTTCTGTTATTAGGAAAGTGGTGGATTGATTATGTATTTCTCAAATCTGCTGAGTAACTGGTATTAAGTTAATAACAAAACTGTGAATGGTTGTCTCAGCATACACCCCAGTGTGTTTATAGGTCTGCAAAAGGAAACCTGCAGCAAATAGCAGTCCCTCCTCTTCAACCTTGAAAATTTTCCACTTACAGGTGATTAACTTTCTGCTCTTTATCTGGACGTTGGATCAGTATACCAGCTACAGGCATCTGATTTTGCATCAGATTCAAATTTCCCATGTGATAATTTGACAAATACTTTCAGCAAAATGTGCAAGAATTGTTTTTTCCTCTGCTAGTAATAGTCCCTCATATTTATGCAGAGCTGTGTTTATTCCAAAAACTCTATTGCTTATCTTTACACTTATCTTTCCAAATACTGTTGTTTGATAAGTTTAAATTTTTTTGCAAGAACTTCAGTCCTGCTGATGTTTACCTTGTATTCAGTTTCATCAATGCTTGTCCTTCTAAATAGCAGCATCTGTCAAGTTTTCAACCTGTTTGTAAAAAAACCAACAGGTTTGGATAGAGATGCTGTTTTTTCTCTGATCTGATATAAATAGAGAATTATAAAATGGTGCTTAGTACAGTGTTGCTTTTTGGAGCATATTTTTGTACTATTGTGTAAGTTCTTTTTTTCTCTGCTTCAGCTATTTATTTTTTCTTTTGAATATTCACTGCACAAGCCAAAAAAAAGTATGTATATTTGAACTGTAAGAACATTCAAATTATTTTTAAAAATACAAATAGCTAAGTTTCAAAGAAAGTTTGCAATCACAGCTGGAGGAGTTATGCCTTTTCAGGCTGGAAGATTAGTGTGAGCTACTAAAAACACAAAATATGTTTTATTTTTAATTGGAATGATTCTAAATGGGAAAACGGCACTCTTTTTCTCACTAAATGCTTCCTTTTACGTCATCTTGTTTTCCTTTTGACGATCATTATTTTCATGTTCATGTTTCTTTTAAAAATTCTTTGCTGTCTCCTGCTTCTTGGATCACTTTTTCCCTCTAATTTCTTGCGTTTATTAATATAAAGCTACTTTGAACAGGATCATGTAGCTCCATGGTTAATCCAATGGAAAAGGAAGTGTTTCCTTACCTGTTCTTTGAAATACTCATGTGTTACCAGCTTCAGTCATAAATTTATCCCAAAATGGGCCCTACTTAAGTTTCCCTTTCACTGTAAGTATGTTTTGAGATTGACAATAGATTTGTGAGACCATGATTGTTCATGATTACGAAAACTTACTGTCTGAAACTGTATTTCATTCCCTGGGAATCTGGAAATCTGTATTGAGAAGAGAGTTGTTACTTACTCTCTTCAAATTTTTGAAGTTCATTATGATGTCTCTAGAAAGGAGGCAAAAACCAGGAGGAATGCTTTCTACTAAGTTTTCTGTGTCTCTATCAAATATATGTTTTAATAAAAAATAATTTAAAAATTAACCCAAAGAAAAAAAAATTCCACTAAAATGTTTTTACAGGTAATTAGATCAGCTGTGTTTTACCAGTGTTTTGGAAATGCTTAGATAAACCTTTTCTGAGACAAACTGATATGATCCGTCAGAACTGGTATCAACCCAATTCAGGTAAAATACCTTGAGGGTTAAGTCAGAGTCTAGGTTTCGTCGTACATGTTTTCATCCCTGACTCAAAACAATCTGCTAGGACCTCAGTGGCTTTTAAAATACTTGCTGTAATACTACTACTGTGTTTTGTTTTTCTACAGGTGGTTTAGGAACATTTCATGCTTTGCTGAACTGTATTGTGCATGTTGTCATGTACACTTACTATGGAATCTGTTCTTTGGGACCAGCCTATCACAAATATTTGTGGTGGAAAAAGTACATGACAACTATACAACTCGTGAGTAACTGTCTTTGACATATGCACCTCTCAAAAATCTCATTGTAGCTAACACAGATTTAATGCAATAAATTTGTCCTTTTAGTTATGCCCATGTGTGGAGCTTACAGTTGGCATAATTACTCATATTTTAATTGAGGAAAACAAAAGATGTGAGCTCTTCACATACTTAAATCTGCTGACTTCAGCATTCACTGTAATCACAGATTTAGACAAATAAGCTTTTCAGTTATGCAGTACTTGGTAAATATATTTGCAAAACTCATTGCTTGTATAAAAATTATTAAAATACAAATTTACACTAAGAAAATACAATTAATGTACAGAATAGATATGTAACTAGTAACTAGATGTAACATGTAGTAAGGATAGGGAAAAAGTATTTCTTCAGAATTTGATGTTCTTTCATAGGAAATGTTAGTGTTTAGAAAACTTAACTCTCTCCAACCCAGAGCATTAAAACCAACTCTTGCATTAATTATATTAGGTGTTTTATCAACTTTAGGTCACTTTAAAAAGGTTACTCTTCTGGGTGCTTTTTCATGCCCACCTTTTTTTAATAGATGGATTTTCAAAATTCAGCTTCTGGCTAACAATTGGCTTATCATGAGCAAGGATGCTTGCACCAGAGCTGGTTTTAGTAGACTAGTTCATGTAGCCATGTGCAACTCTGAACAGTGTAGCCTGAATATTTATAACTCGATCTTTCTGACGTGGAGGCACTACCAGTGGAGTTGGTGTTCTTGTGGAGTGACTTTTTGTCACACACTAGTGTGCAGGGAAGGTGGGAATTCTTGTTCTCCAACCCTGTAATGGTTGCTTGCTTTTCTAGTTGTGTTTTGTTTTTTTTTTTTTTTTCTGGCTAATTTTTCTAAAGGTGCCTCCCATTTGTCACTGGACAAACACTTTCTGCCTCCTTCCTTTTTATCTGAACTGGCCAGGGTAGAATCCCATTGTCCTACTATGAGTTTCTTAGTTTGTCCCAGAACTTCTCTTCCTTTATTACATAAACCTATTTTTCAGTGAAGTAATATTTTGGAGAGATGGGCTATAAAGGGGAATCTATATCATATTAAGAAGTTGTATTGGTGTCCCTGTTGCTCCCTGCTTTCCCCCCACTCCACCCCTACTATCTGTTTTTCAGCATACAAGGTATGCTGAATTTTTTTAAACTGCTGTAGTAAGGTTGTAATTTATTTTAAAAGTACTTATTTTCTTCACCTTTTCCCTCCAGGTCCAGTTTATTATGATTACAGTCCATATAGGACAAATCTACGTCATGGATGATTGTCCATACCAGTATCCAATTTTCATGTTTATTATTTGGCTTTATGGCTCTATGTTTCTAGTCTTGTTTCTCCACTTCTGGTACCACGCTTACACGAAGGGACAAAGACTGCCAAAAATGGCAAGAAATGGCATCAGCAAAGATCAATGAAACAAATTCTTGTCTCTAAAACCAAAAAAGCGTATATGTCAAAGGGGAAACTTGCACTACTTGACAATCAAGATGTTTAGGTGCGCACACTACATGGTGTATATTTTGTATGTTTTCTTCCAAAACAGAATTTGTATTTTTACCGTAAGTTATTTGGGATTCAGAACATGGGAGTGGGGAAGAACTGTGGATTTCTGGTTACAAAAAAAAAAAAAAAGATAGATGATCTCTATCTAGAAAATGAACAAAAATAAAGATAATTGGAAAAACTAAAATGTGTATGACAAGTACTAAGTACTTTGAATACTGAGGGGGATAAAAATTACTTCACTTTAAATGTTGTAAGTTGCTAAGACTGTCAGCTGCATTTTATTATAAGAATGAATCTTCAGTAAGTACTGTTTCTAGTATCTAAGGCATATTAATATAGTTAATACATAAACATTGTTACATCTGTTCATAAACTATATTACTTTAAAGGAAGGATTGTATGTTAATCTGTCAAGACACAGTGTTTCATTTGAAGATCACAGATTTTTTGATATGCTGTCTTTTACTAGGAGAACTGAATTCATTTCATGTTCTACTCAGTCGAACATTATCGTAAATGTTGGAAAGCTACTAATATGGGGATTATCTGAATTGTAGCGTAGTGATCAAAACATCTTACTGATTTGTTCACTGTAGTAGCCGAATATACTTATTATTCAACGTGTCTATGGATATACTTTATACTGGTAGCCTATGCTGTTTGTTAAGGAGGGCTAGGAGGATTATGGAATCTTTTAATTCAATAGCCAAAATCTCAGTACTCAAATAAAATGTAAATTTTTTTTTTTTAATTTAAGCTTAAATGTCGCCTGCCATGATTGTACTGTGCTCTACTTTCTTCCATTTCCATTATCTATTGAAATACATGTCTGGAAAGACTTTGTGTTGTCTTGGTTTTTTTTATTATTATGGTTTTGTTTTTATCAGCTCAAGGTTAAAGTTACTCCAGTTACCTTGTCTGGAACCAGGCAGAAAAATATGTGACATTCTCTGAGCTTTGGAAAGTGGGGCAGGCAGTGGTGACTGGGCATGGCTTCAGTCTGTGTAGAATTACCCAGTATGTTGTTTTCCAAGGTTAGGCAGATTGTTAGGGTCACATTTGTGTAGAAATCAAAGGAGCTTGCTATTTGTAAGTTGCATTTGTACTGCATGAATTTATTAAGGAATTGGTGCATGCAACAGACCTGGAAATGAGGAATTAAATGTGTTTAGATTAATGTTACCATTAAAGGTACTGTTTTCTACAACACCAAAAAAAGGACACTTGCAATATTTGCTTTTTACTGGATCTGATCTGTGGGATTTTCAAATACTCAAAGCTTTGAAGCGTATTTTAATAGCCTCCCTGTTGCACAATTCCAAGAGAGTAAGCTTTGTTACCTGAACACTTTTATTTTACTGACATTTATGGTGCATTGTAAGCGCTAAAGGAATGTAAACTTTAGGTTGGACATGAGTTGCAAATGTTTTCTTTTGAGATTACATCGTTTTCTTTATAAAGCAAATAAAAAATAATTTATATTTTATCTATTCACTATTTAATCCCTGTAGCTGTCAGTACATGGCAACTTGAAAGCAGATTTCAGAAAGTATTGGAATGACTTGAGATCTAAACTGCAAGCCCTGAATTTTAGATGCGTGATCCTAGAATCATCAGCATTCAGTTCTCAGCTCCCTGGCAGTACATGTGGAGAGGTGCTTTATCACAAAATCCTAAACAGCTGTGATGCTGATCAGGGACCACACCTCTTTTTTGAGAAATGCAGTCCATTGCTGACTCAAAGTCTCAAGTCCAGCCAGCCTCTGGCCTGTATGTATGCCCTTGGCCTCCACTGTTAGGGGGGCTTTCCTTAAGGACAGAGACCTTACTGCTGTTTTTTCAAACAGCAGGATAGGATCTGTTAGTTTTATTTTCTCCTTTCTTTCTCTCTCTCTCTTTCTCTCTCTCTCTCTCTCTCTCTCTCTCTCTCTCTCTCTCTCTCTCTCTCTCTCTCTCTCTCTCTCTCTCTCTCTCTCTCTCTCTCTCTCTCTCTCTCTCTCTCTCTCTCTCTCTCTCTCTTTCTCTCTCTCTCTTTCTCTCTCCCTGTCTCTTTGTCTCTCTCTTGCTCTCTTTGTCTCTCTCTCTTTCTGTCTCTCTCTCTCTCTCTTTGTCTTTCTTTTTCTTTCTCTCTTTCTCCATCTCTCTCTCTCTCTCTTTCTTTTTCTTTCTCTTTCCTCTCTTGTGTATATATAGCTCTTTCTATATTTATAAATAAATTATTACATAACTACTGATGAAGGAAGTGGGACAGTTTGGTTCTTTTAGGCCTTCTTGAGCCTGCGCATTCAAATGTGTTTGGGAAATGCAGGCCTTTTGAGGGAAAGGCTGTAATAGCTCGTCTGTAGTGAAATCTGGGTAATAGTACCCTCTGCTTCTTGTGCAAGGAAGCAGATATTACTCTGTAGCCTTGCAGATGATTTCTGTGCTGGTAGGGGAAGTCCTAGTTCTGGTCTCTGATTTTGCAATGATACCTCCTTCCCTGCCCCATAAATATGGATGGAGGAATGCATCCTGCAGCTGGGTGTGAAGGGACAGGTACTGGTTTGTTGGCTTGGGAGCTGGATCTGCAACTGGTTTTTCAAACTCACTTGGGCTTAAGTAGGAGCTGAGACTATGCACAGTCAAAACTAATGAGTGCTGCATGTGGACAGGTGCTGAACAGAAAGGAGCCAGGAAAATTTCCAATTCTAGCAGTTGTACATGAGCCAAAAGCTTTCAGAGTCAGTTGTTTGAGATTAAGAACTAATAAGCAGGAGCAGAAACTGGAGATGCTAATCATTCTGTGGGCTGTCAGCAAGCGCTGTGTCATGTTCCTGCTGCATAATATCTTGCACAGTGGTTTAGTTTTCTGTGAGTTATGAAGCATTTGGAGGAGAATGCAGTATGTCAGTGAGTTGTATGGATGCAGCCTAAGAGGATGCATATAGTGTAACTGTGCCAATGACATCAGCTCAAAACAAATCCTGTCCTCCTACACAAAACATGAGAATCACACAATCTTTATCTGAACCTAAAAACTGTGCATCTCACATACTTAAGTGTATAATTTTAAGTTAGCTGACTCTTGGACTCTTCTTTCTAGCCTAAGTCATCCATGTTATGGTGAATGTTGACTGACAGAGGAATGGGGCTAAAATTTTGTTTTACTTAGACTTGGTGGAGAAGAAACACTGGTGTAACTCCTGTGAGAGTCCTAAAAATTGACAGAGATAGCTCATCTGTAATAGGTATCACAGGAGTTTAAGTTACATCCCTGCCCATGCAGGATAGATGACCTGGTATCAAAATCGCCTACCTTAAAATTGAGGTTTTCTATTTACTTTCCAAATCACCCTTTCTTTAAAATGCTTATATAAATCTAATGTACAACAACTCAATGAGTTCTGTAGCACAAGCATCAACTCCTGTCTTCTGTAGGAATAATATCAAATGTAATTGCAAGTAATTATTATCCCACACACTGCCTGAATTCAAAACAAAATTCTTGAGCAAAAAAATTGATTTGAAACAATTTTGAAACATTAGAAAGTGAGGGTTGGGAGGGTTTTTTTAGTTTGATTTTTTGTTTTGTTTGTTTAATTAATTCCAAGGCTGTGTTGTCTTTATCGGGGCAGCAATTCACCGGCTCGTGTTTTCCTGACATGGTTTAACCTGTTGCCACAAACGGAATCGCCAAATGGGTCAGGTTGGAAGGGACTACAGCGGGTCATCTGGTCCAACCCACCTGCTCAAGCAGGCCCATCCCAGAGCACATGGCACAGGATCGAGTCCAGGTGGCTGAGACTCCAGAACCTCTGTGGATATCTGTTCCACAGCACAGTACCCACACAGTAAAGCAGTTCCTCCTCGTGTTCATGGGGAGCTTCCTGTGCATCAGTTTTCTGCCCGGTGTCTCTGGTCCTACTGCTCGGCACCGCCAAGACAAGCCTGGCGACATGTGGCTGGCACGCTCCCGTGTGCTACTGACCCACCCTGACCCTGCGGGCCGCGACCGCGCCACCAGCAGCCCTCCCCTCACGCGCGCTTCCAGGCCCCCGCCCCAGAGGCGCCGCCCCGCCCCAGGGCCCCCGCGCCGCCAATCAAGAGCGGCACGGGCCGGTCACGTGCCGCGCCCGCCAGCCAATGGGTGAAGGCGGCGGCGCCCGGCGCGGATTCAAACGCGGCGCGGAGCCGGCGCGGCCGCGTCCATGGAGCCGCGGCTGGTGGGGCCCGGGCCGTACCGCGCCACCCGCCTGGTGAGTGCCCCGCGCCCTCCCGCGCCTCTGTCCCCTGCGGCCTCTCGCTCTCGGGCCTCCTGGGTGCCGGCCGGTGCTCCCAGGCCGCGTCTCTGCGGGGCGGGGGCGCCCGGGGCTGGCGCCACGCAGAGCCCGGCCGGGCGGAGCGGCAGGTTCAGCCTTTTGTCCCAGTAAAACGTAAGGGAGGCTAAGGCCGTATCCGTAGATCCGCAGGTGGTATGAGGCTCTAAATATTTCAGTCTCCTAAACCTGGTGTTTGTTCTCGGGTCTCGACAGTTTAAATCCTGGGCTTAGGTTTCGATGTTCTTGTGAACGCAGATGGTCAAAAAAGTGTATAGTTCTGTTTGCAGAACTGGCTGCGTTCTGGTCGCGTTGCGGAAGGAAACCCTGGGAGAAGAGCTCCCGTAACAATTTGCTTTGTTCTCCTTCCCCAGTGGAACGAGATAATCGAGCTCTTCCGTGCTGGGATGCCCCTACGGAAGCATCGCTGCCGTTTCAAGAGCTACGAGCGTTGCTTCAAAGCCTCGGAGGCTGTGGACTGTTTGCATGAGCTGCTTGGCTCTAACCAAAACTTTGGCCCAGAAGTGACTCGCGACCAAACGGTTAAGCTGCTTAAAAAATTCCTGAAAAATCATGTTATCGAAGATATTAAAGGAAGGTGGGGCAAAGAGGACTTCGAAGACGATGGCCATTTATATCGGTAAGCCTCTATAAGGTGATAGAAAAATTCTGTTTTTTTGGAAACAGGATATAATAACTCTTGCTCGTGTCTTACAAGTATTTTTGTAGCATGCCTCTGAAGAGGTGTTGATGTGTTTTCCCTTCTTCCTTTTAAAGACTTTAATTTTCTTACTAACGGGTAACTGCCATGATTTAATGTTTGACTTCAGTTTTCTTGTCTGTTCTGAAATATTTTTGAAGGTCACTTCTATTCAGTTACATTCTTTGAATATCAACAAAAGCTTTTGTGGCTTTCACGTGGTATCGACTTCTGATTGCTGATGGCAGACATCAAGTTTGTTGGGGCTGGGAGAGTGCATGTCAAGACACATAGGTGACAGTGAGAATGCCATTCATCATCCAGCTCGAATTGTCCACCTCTTCTGGGAGAAGAGAAAGGCCTTCTGAATCTAAGACATTTATGATATAACCTTTTTTTTATGCTCCTTGGTTTGTAGATGGACAAGGGACAAAGCTTTATTTGCTTATCCTCAAGGATGGTTTCTTCCTTATCCCTGTTGAGCATCTCAGCTGATGGCTTAACAAAGGAAAAGAAATTTCTTTGTGATAAAAGCTTAGCATTACTGGACTGGATTCTTTGACCTCTTGTGACCTCAGTTAAGGTTTAGGTGGACAGAAGTTGCAGGTTCTGAATTTTTACCATCTTTTAGTGTCCTCTTTGATGCAGAAGTATTATAAAGATGACCATTACTTTAAGTATGGATTTCTAACTCATCATGGTGAGCCTTCTTTTGAGGAAATGGAAGTTCTCATCACGCAAAACATTAGGGAAAATAGGCTAGCAATAAGTTTTATGTTTCTGCCTATTATAGCTATTATTACATACTCAAATTTTACATATTAATTTTTAGGTAATGATTTCTTAATATTCTCTTTGAGAAAATAGATAATACTGAATTCCCACTTGCTATATATTAAGTCAATTTTTCATTTTGCTCTGTTGATATTTTGTTTTCTTTTCTGGGCATTAACAGTTGTCAAAAGATTTAATATGGGTTTTGATAACTGCTGGTGTTATGCTATATTTCTTTTGTTTGGTTTTGCCGTGTTTGTGTGGCTATGGGGTTTTTTGTTTATTTTGCACTAGCATGAATACATATTCAAATTATTTTGTTCTTTTATTTCTTTGTATTTTCAGTCATGACTTTACTGAGCTGCAGGCTGTGGAAGTTGGCTGGGTGAAATATTTCTGTTCTTCTAATTTTAGTGCTCTGCCTAATGATCTGCTATTGGACAAAAAATCTCTTTTATTATATATTTTGTTGTGATGTTCTTTCTCCGCCATCCTTTGAAAAAATAACTAAGTTACTAATAGAACTTTTTTCAGTTAAAACTGCATACCTTTCATGCATCTTGAACTGGAGCCAGCTTTTTCGTCGCTAGGCTTGGTGCATAAATAAGCTCTATACGTTACTCACGGATTTAAGTATCAAAATGTGCTTCTCTCCTATTTAAGTAGCTAAACATTGGTTTTCCAGCCTATTTTATTCATGTATTCAATGTCTTGGCACTCCCTCTGGTGGACTTTCCTAATGCTACGTGTAAAATATGGGTTTTTTTCTCCTCACAGTGCTGACTGAGGGAGTGGTATAAGTCAATTCTACTGACAATGCTTGCTTTGGAAAGACTGACATGCTTCATACCTTCTGTATAAATTTACGTGTTAACATACTGTAACTGCACACCGTGGTACACAGTTGTGTCATTCATTACCTTCACATGTGAGTGTAGCTGTCTGCTCTTGTATGTCCACGGAATATGCAAAAGAAATATTGGCAAAAGTTGATTTGTGTGAGAATATTTGGCAAGTATTGAGATTCTAAAAATAGCAAAGACTTATCTGTGTGTCCTGACACTGGCTCAGTTGAATCTACAATAATGAATGAGAAGTTACAGTTTTGGAAGCTGTTGGGCTTTACACTTTTTTTTTTGGTATCTAAGCCACTCTATTAAAAGCAAAAGGGTTAGTACTCTAGCATTGATAGCAATCCTTTGGGAATTCAGAAGTAATACTTGTTATACCATGGACATCAATGTTAGTTGACCTTCTTCTGCATCCTTTGCTCTGGACACAAACAGGTATCTCTGGTTCCTCTTCTTATAAACTGCCCAAACTAGCATTGCAGGCTATAACCAATTCTGATCTTGATGTGTCAGCATTGGAGTGCTCCTCAGTTCTTCGCTTCGAGTGATGTTAATCCGTCTCCATCTAGATCTTGTTGTAATGCTGCCTGAGAAAGGGGAATGCACCTCCTTTTTCTGCCTGTAAGAACTTATTCTTTTACGGTTTGGTTGCAAATCAGGGCAGCAAATGACACAAAGCTAAAAATTTTGAAGAACTGGAGAAGAAACAGGAAACTACTGAGAATAATGTAAGGCAAAGGAAAAAGGCTGTAGATATGTGGTTATATTTTATTTTAACACTAAACACTTAAGAAATAATGAATATCTGAAAAATGGTTGAGAACACTCAACAGCTGAACATCTACCATTTAATCTGGCTTACCATTAAAAACCAGAGTAAATCCTGCAGGATTAGTGTGAGGTGCTTGCTGCCGGTTCCGAGGGTTTCTCTGACGGAAGTTACATCTCTGTGTTGCAGATGTGCTGTTGAACAGCACTGTGAAATGTGCTCAGTGCGTGTGGCCAAAACAATCAATGGGTTCAATCCATTCCGTCTAACAGTACTGGACTAACCAAACTACAATACAAATTTAAATTAAAAACTTATTAAATGTTTGAAGTGCCTTTAGGGGATGGGGCGATGTTTTGGAGGAACTTGAGGATTTCTCAAGTGTGTCTTTCTGGTAGGATACATATGCATGCTATCCAGCAGTGTACAAGCTCTTGTTGCAAAGTCATGGACATACCTATCTTTTACATTCCGATTTAAAAGAGCGAGTAAGGCTTAAGCAGTTTCTTGATGCATCAGGAATCTCAGCATCTAAAACCTGAGAGTGAAAGCAAACAAGATTGGATCTGGGCCCATCTGAAGAGGTGTTGCCATCTAACTGATTTGTCTTTCTGATATGCTGTCATTAATTCCTTTGTACATGCTCTGATGTAAGCTTAGCAGTAATTTGATGCTGGGCAAGCTGGATAGTTTGTTTTCCTTCTTTTCCACAAGGGCTGGTTTAGGGCTTATTTCTGCTAATTTCTTCAAGGCACTTCTTGAAATGCCTTAAGAAGTCAAATAGTTACCTGCAAAACCAGCTGGAAAAAGACTCCAGAAAAGAACTGCAGGATATGATCTTCGCGCAGAAAGCATGTAAACACAGAAGAACCTGGTAACGTGGACAAAACTTTGTGTGGACACTTGCATGCACTCTAACTAAATCCAAGTGTTAGTCATGCGACTTAGCTATGTAGCTTTGCTTTAGGGAATGCATGCTAACAACACACTTGACATGGGGGAAAACATACCCACAGCTTTTTCAGCAGAATCAACATCTTCTAGTGAAGACCTATTTTATTGTCTATGCAAAGACAGCTGGTGCTGTATGAGATGCACTGGGATATCAGACATTCACCTGAGGCTCAGCTATGTCATGGGAGGCACAAAGGACCTGAACTGTTCCGGAGCAGCAGCTGGAGGCCAAACAAGACACTCTACGATGTTTTACATATCATGTAACACCAGTCTACGGGGAACTAAGCTGGGCTGTGAATGTCCGAAGCATTTGTTGTATTTTTGCATGTGAAGGCTGACTACAGTTTTGCATTGGTAAATATGGATTACGTTGACATTCAGAGACTTTAAAAATGTTCTCTAATTGTAGATTTCCTCCTTCCTCACCACTGAAGTCATATCCAAAGAAACCTTCATGTGGAAAGGAAGTAATTAAATTTCCAGACTGGAATGAACCGAAGGCTGGCACTTCTCAAGAACACATCCCAGTGAAATCCATCACAATGGTAAGGCACCCAGTTTTATTTCCCCAGACAAAAGCATATTTGGAAAGCAAAACTGAACTGATGACCTCTATGCTGTGTCACAAAATACTTGCTTATAAAATTAAATGCTAAATACTTTTATTTTAAGTTTTAGTGAAGTAAAGTTTTTCTTAAAATTTGCTGGAGAAGTAGGCTTTTGTTTTTCTTTCTGCTACATATTGTAATGTCCTGAGCAATTTGAGTTCCACATGGGTATATTTTCCCATATTCCAGTTTGCTCAAATTCCAATAGAGCAATTATTTATTATTTTACAAGACAAAATAGTCACACTGTAACTCCTATTTGGACACTTCAGGGTACATACAGTATTAGACCCTTCCTAGCTGCTATAAGGCTGTTACTGACTCAATTTCCTTTTTTATAAGGAATATGTTTTGGCCAAGGAGAAGTGGTCCTGATTTTTCAGTTATCCCTTGTCAGCTTGGAAAATCATCCTGCCTCATACTTATCTGGATTGACCCAGCCTTTGTAAAGTTGTTGAAAAAACTTGCTTTTATTAGTAAACCAAAATTGTATCAACTCTGTTCAGCTGGACATAGTAAAAGACTAGGATTTTGGAGTTACCTGTATTCTAAGCCCTTCCTTCAGTGTATCTTGCATGTGTGTGTTCTCATAATTTGTGAACTCAAGATTTCTTTGATGATTTTTGCCTTTTTATTACTGCCCTTCAGACCAGGACACTGGCTTTGGATTTCTTGATGAACCATAGTCTGTAAAAGTAGCTCCTACAATTTTGCTGAACATCTAAATGATCTGAATGAATGGTTATTCCACTTTTGCAATCCAGTTGTGTGCAAATCAAGTGTACTCTTCATGTCCAACAAGCTTCTGAAGAGGAAAAACATGGTCCTTAGAACTTCCAATAGTAGGTAGTAGATAAGACAGAAGAAAAATGGTGCCAAAGACAAGAAAAGAGAGGAGAGTATTTTAGTAACTGAGCAAGTATTTGTTGAAGATGTAATATGTTAATAGCCTCCAACTGTGCTCTAAATTTCCATCCAAGCATCCTGACCTGATAAGAATTAGCAAAAGTCTGCCTCTGCATCTGACTCAGATGCAACTGCATAGAGTTTGGCATAGCTCAAAATCTCTTCCACTGGCAGTTTGTATTAATGCAGTGAACTGTAAGAGGAAGAAACTGAGGCAAAGATATAAGCTTCTTTCTGCTGCCTCTTTTATAACTAGGTCTAGCTTCCACTGAAATGCTGAAGTAGACAGCTGAAAATGGTGGTACCTTGAATTGCTTCAGCATCAGTCTGAGCACTTAGTTATTGTGTATGGATTGATGATCATGGGTCTGGGTCATGAAATACTGATGTGGAAGACCAGGCTCTTAATTTCAGAGGGTGCTATTTGCTTCCAACTAGTTCTAGTCTAGTCTGCCATGGAATGACAGACAATTAGTGCTTGGGGTATTTAAGTGCATTCCTGGAGTGCATTTTGTGGTTTGGTTGTGATAACAAGGAATGCTTTTAATGTGCTTTAGCACTTCTCTGTAGTGTAAATCAAAGGACTGGAATGATCCTTGAAAAGGGTGCTGCTTATACAAGCTGCAGTGTATGTCCACCCATTGATATCTTGATGACAATCTTCAAGCATCAAGCTTGGATGTGAAGGTTGCATAAAGGATAGTGATCTTCTATAGCATTCTCAGCTTTACTTTACACTGTTATCATGGTGGACTAGACCTGATGGGTGCCTTCAGATGTAGCAATTTCCTTTTACTTTCTTTATGTATAGAACCTGTTATTAAACTTAATGTTTAGTTATTTTCAGTATATGCTGAACAAGGATAAATTTTTCCTAATTCTTTGGCATCTCATCTTATAATTCTCCAATATCTTTTCCATAAACATATGTTTAATCTTAAAATGGTAGATGAACTGATTTTAATCACGGATAGGACCTGAACACAGGATTAAAGGCCACTGACTCCTGAACTTTAATGGCAATTCTGACACATGTAATTTTTCAGCTTTGGACAAGTTATGTAATTGAGAAAAGATGTGCGTGCAAGATTGAGATAAGTGTTTCATTTCTCTGAAACACAAACACTTACTTGCATCCTGAAGACTTTACTGGAATTTAGGAACACTTGCAATTCTGCACTATAAATGTTTTATTCTGTTTAACACTTGAAAAGTCACCAGTTAATGAGGAGAGCTTTTTCTGATTTCAGAATTCTGAGATGTGGTACAAGCGACACAGCATAGCGATCGGGGAAGTACCGGCATGCAAACTTGTGTTCCGCAGAGAGCTAACACAAACAAATATAGAAGAGATATGGAAATCCATGACTTTGTCACGGTGAGTATACTTACGAGTCATTTGCTGTTATAGTAAAACTGTGTAGTAGGTAATAGTCTTGTCTGTCTTCTCTGGTAACACTTGTAATTTCACCCACTCACTTTTCATCGCTGCCTTCAAAGCCATAGTGTCTAGACTAACTCTACCACTTGTTATTTGGCTAACAAATTCAGCAAATAAAGTCTGCAAAAAAAAGCTTTACTTTGCTTAGTACCTTTTGACTTTTGCATGTTGTGTTATACAAGTCTTTGTTGTGTGGGCTTTGTCTTGTTTAATCACTCTTCTTCTCTCTCTTTTTGTTGTTGCTAAGAAATAGAAACACTTACGTAGAAGTGCCATGAAACCTTTCAATGGCAAGTACCATACTTTGTATGAGATAAATGGAGCTAATTGAGTGCTGAAGCTTTAAGATTCAGATATTCTTTACTACATTCAAAAGAAATATTCTATGCAAAGTTAAAGTCATTGCTTTGGACCTTTTCTGCAGAGGAAAAGAAAATATAAATTAGCTGATATTACAGCATAGTTGAGGTTTTACTAATGATTGCTTTAGTGTAAACTTAGCATATTATCTGCATGTAATGCACTCAGTGCTGAGGTAAGCAGTTTTGGTGACAGCATGATGCGCAGCAGAGGGCTTTAATGCATGTGTACTCCTGGGTTTCCTGAACCAAGGAAACTTCAGGGGAGTGGAGAGACCCTCTGGTAGCCTGCAGCTCACATGGTAGCAGCTGACAGCATCTGGGCAGTGGGACCAGGAGCAGGGTTGGCCAACCCCTAATTCGTATAAAGTCCCCTGTAGAGCTCTAGCAACCAAAAGACCAGGGTGGGCAAACAGGGTTGGCACAGCAGATTATGTGGAAGGATGCTGAAACCCTGCCAGCTTGATTAGGGAGAAAAGGTATTCACCTGACAGAAAGCCCTGGCCTCTTAAATTTGGTAATGATGCTGAGACTCTCAGAGCTCTGTGTTGGAAGAGTATGACTGGGAATGGGGAGACTCACAGCTGACCCTGAATTTGTTTGAAACTTTCTGCTCTAGCTGGATGCGCTTAAGTCTATGAAGCCCACTGGGATTCATCCCGGGGTACTGAAAGAGCTGGATGATATTATTGCAGGATCTCTCTCCATTTTTTTTCATTTATCTTGAGAGTCTGGAGAGGCTGGAAGCTGGCAAATATTTTCTCAATTTTAAGAAAGCAAAGAACAAAGACCCTGGTAATTACAGGCCTGTCAGTCTTACTTCAGTACCCATAAAATTATAGAAAATGTTGTTCTGGGAGTTAGTAAAAAATGTTTGAGAGACACACAGTCATTGGTCATAGCCAGCACAGCTTCAGAAGGGGAAAATACTGCTTAACCAATTCAATTTTCTTTTATGACAAGGTCACCCATGTAGTTGACCAAGGGAAGCCAGTTATTGTTGTTTCGGATTTAAGCAAAGCTTTTGATGCTGTCTCTCACAGTATCCTTCTAGGTAAGCTGTCCAGCATGCAGCTGGATGAGTCCATAATATTGTAGGGTGAGCAACTGGCTCATGGGTTAGGTGCAAAGGATTGTAGTAAATGTGGCTATGTCTGGTGAGCAGTCGTCAGTGGGGTTCTGCAGGGCCTCATTCTAAGGCCAGTGCTCTTTCATGTTTTTATAAATGATCTGGATGCAGGAATCGAATGTACATAAAGTTTGCCCATGATACTCGGTTATAACGAACCTTGGACTCCTTCAAGGATAGACAGGGTTTGCATTGAGATCTGGACAGAGCAAAAAGCTATACGGTCACCAAAAGCTTTGAGAAAGCTGAGGGATGACCTCATTGCAGCCTACAACTTCCAGAGAGGCAGTGGGGGGAGATGTGGAAGATCTCTGGTGACCGGCAATAGGACACAAGGAGATGGAATCAAATGGTGTCTGGGGAAGTTCAGACTCCGTATTAGGAAAAGATTCTTCACTCAGAGGGTGACTGGGCACTGGAACTGCCTCCCTGGGGAAGTGATCACAGCACCAAGCCCGACAGAGTCCAAGGAGCATGTTGGCAGCACTTTTAGTTACATGGTATAGTTTTAGGTATTAAAATTACTAAACCTTTTCTAGATACTAAAACAAAACTTTTTTAGGGCTGTGAAGATCGTGAAGGGCCTGGAGGGGAAGACATGAGGAGTGGTTGAGGTCTCCTGGTTTTTTTAACCTGGAAAAGAGGAGGCTGAGAGGACATTGCAGTGCAATCTGTGATGGGAAGTGGAAGAGAACACACTGGTCTCTTCTCTGTGGTGACCAGTGACAGGACTGAGGGAACGGCCTGAAGTTGTGTCAGGGGAGGTTTGGGTTGGATATTAGGAAAATATTCCTCATCCAGAGGGTGGTTGGGCACTGGAACAGGCTCCCTAGGGAAGTGGTCACAGCACCTAAGCCTGGCAGAGTTCAAGAGGTGTTTGGACAATTCTCTCAGGCACGTGGTATAATTTTTAGGCTTGTACTGTGCAGGGCCAGGAATTGATCTTTGTGGGTCCCTTCCATCTTAGGATATTCTATGAATCTAGGCAGTCCTGTGAGGAGCAGGAGTTGCACTGAATGATCCTTATGGCTGTCATTCAGCTGGAGATATTCTCTATGAGATAGAGGTCTCTTTTTTTTCTGAATAATATCCTAATACTTCATGTTGGCCTCTTCCAGGTTAGATGGTGTATGAACTATGTGTTTATGTATTTTTGCAGATTACAAAAGGTCTTGGGTTTGGATTCTCTGGATGAAGTGTTAGACACAAAACTTGTGAATTCAAAACATATAGTTCAAAATGTATATAATGTCAATAAGCAAGGCATTGTCACTTTAGAAGATAAATCAAGTGAGTATTTTAGAAATTTTCATTTAATTTTTTTATATTGTAATCCACTGGGATTTAAGTATTAGTTCTAATCTACACTAACCTGTTACACCTTTATACTTGTGTGACCATGTCTATAAAAACTAGACTTTTTACAAGGTAAAATGCGGTTTTTCTCCTCTGACATCCCAATAGTTAGGGTCAGGGTTTATTCCATATTTACTCTCTTAAACATACTCTGGCTTAAGTAGGATTAAAAAAATAATATGAAACAGCAGCACCTTTTTACCATTTATAAATATAGGGATATTATTCACTTCAAGGTAACTTTCTCAGCCCTACCCTTTTAACTACCTGAACTGGAGTGTTTACATGAAGAAAAAATGTATTAAAAATTGTGAGAGAGCCAAAATGCACATTGAGAGAGTTTTGAGTTTTCAGTCAACGTATTTTGAAGACAGCACCATGTTTAAAACTGTTTTGCAGATCCAGGAGAAAATAAAGCATCTTTGCTGCTCTGATATATCACAGTGTTATTGCCACCATGTTTTTAATATGATTTGTAGAGAGATTAAATATGATATTGAAACCTGGTTTGGTTGTGAATAAGACTGCCTTCAGTGCATATCTGTGTTCATTTCAAAGGTAGCTGGACAATCTCAAAATACTAACTTCCTCCTTGCAGAGATGACAAAACTGAATATATGAGTGCTTTTCATCATCTTTGGTACACAGTAAACACTTCAGTGTATAGCACTGGTGAAGGCTGTATCTAGAACTAATTTAGTCTGATTTTTTTTTTTTGTCAGAGTAGGTTGAAGATTTGTGATATGACCTGTTTTGCTGATTGAGCTGCAAGGGCAGAATGCGTGACTGTTTGATAGCAGTGGAGGTACTGAAGTATAGATGTAATTCAAGCTAGATCTTACATTAAGGTATAGCCTGCCTCTGGAGTCACTTGATTTACTACACAGGAGGAACATGTTATAATGTTTTCAGCTTTGCTTTTGTCTAACAGTTGAATATTTTCTTTTTTTTCTTTTTTTTTTCCTCCTTTTAATTTCTGTTTCTTCCTTGTGCAGAGGAACTACCTCATTGGATATTATCTGCAATGAAGTGTCTAGCAAATTGTAAGTAAATTCAGAAGGGGAAAAAAGATCCCACAAACAACCCACCCCCCAAAAATTGAACTGACTGTGTCTTTACCACTTTATTAAATCCTGTTTATATTCACCTTCAGTCTTTTTATGATGATTTTCTAAAACAAAGTTGGAAAAGACCTGTCAGCATGTATTCTCATTCCAGCGCAACTTATTTAAATGATATATCTATAAAGGTTTAAGTATTCTATTAATGTTTTTCCTCTGCTATGTATCTTCACTAGACCTATTGGAAATAGATCATTCCAGTAGTAAATCAATAAAATTTCACTTATTTTGAAGAATTAATCTTTTTAATTTTTTTTTTTCTCTAATGATCCGTTTTAATGGGCTAGATTAGAAAATACTGATCTGCTTGGTGGCTAAAAATCAGTGTTCTCTCTCTTTTTTGCTCCTTTTTGGTTTGTTTGGTTTTTTTTTGTAGGGCCCAGCTGCTCAGATCTGAAGCAGCCTACATACTCAGGCTTTGAAAGAGATGTCTTCAAAACTATAGTGGACTACTTTGGCCAGATGAAAGAACCTCTTCTCACATTTCATTTTTTTGATATTTTTGTTAGTGTGTTAGGTAAGTAGTTTGGGATGCAATGAAAAAAATATTCTTTAGAGTTATTTTTCTGGAGTTATTTTACCTTATTTAAATACTATCACAGATGAATTCTTTAGGACCCTTCCTTTCCATTCTACATAGAGAACAGTCTAATATTTAAATTTATTTCATATTGCACAGTGGTTTTATTTTTGTATTTTTTTGATCATATTAGTTCAGAAGTCTTTCATTGCTAGTCTTTATAATATTAAAGGCCTCTGTTCATTGCTCAGCATCCAACAGATGGATTTTAACAGATTTTTCGTTCTTTACGAATGCTTAAATGTCTTAAAAACTCTCATAAGCTTTTAGAAATTGCTTGACTGAAGTCTAGATTAGAAAGGATTAGGGCTTTGAGCACTGTTTTTAACCCTGGAAATATGACATTTGAAGGGAACTGAAATACTTAGTTTCTTAAATTTAGAAATGACATTAATGTAGTGCTTTAAAGAAGCAATGGTTTAGTTATTAACTAGAACTTTTCAGGGGTTCACACTGTATTAAAATTGACAATTCTGATCCGATAGATGGGTTACTGAAAGACAGTAAATAGGAAAATATTTGTTTACATTTTATGTAATCAAATTTCAGAAAAGAACAATTGAGTAGAAAAATAAGCCCACTTTGTAGCATGTTAGTTTTTTGAGCTTTTGTTTTTAGTAAATTATTGAGATGAGAAAGGAATCCAGAATAACACTTCTGCTTCTGTAATTTAGTACTTTTATACTTTGTGAGTTGTCAATCTTTCTTCATACTGAATATAGTTCCATTTCTGACTTCTTTTTCTTAGACAACTCTTGTTGATATCTTTAAAACTTATTCCTCTGCTTTCATACTGTATTTCTGTTTGCTTTTCCATTGTTTTTCACACCTTTCAGGTTTTACTAGTTTTATTTCACAGTATTTTGTAAATGTAAAATCAGAAGAAAGGTTTCATGCCAGTGTGTATGTGGAAATCAATGAAAATTGTGCAATGTTTCAAGAAGACAAACATTAATTTTGTGATCTCTTTTAAAAAAAATGAAGTGTTGATATGGAATAATCATTCCTTACTCTTCTAAACATATACATTGATATGCTTGCCAAACCTTCCTTTGAAATGAGAAGAAGCTTTACTATGAAAAATTAACTTCAGTGCTTTACCCCTCTCCTTGGAATGCTGTCTCTTTTGACTGCCTTACCTACCCCACTCTTCTTTTTCAATAAGAAACAGTTTTCATGTTTTACACTGAGGAGTTGACCAAAATGGTGGATGAGGCAATTGCAGTGGATACTGTTTATGTTCAGAGTGGTAAAGCTTTCAACACTGTCTTCCATTGCATCCTTATAGGCAACCTGAGGAAGTACAGGCTGGATAGGTGGGTAGTGAGGTAAACTCAGAAATCAGTGCAATTGCTGGGCTCAAAGGGTTGTGACCCGTGGCACAAGGTGTGGCTGGATATCAGTCAGTGAGGAGCACCCCAGGGCTGGTAGTGCAGCTGGTAAAGATTAACACTTCATCATTGACAAGGATGGTCACACATTCTGTCCTAAACAAGGGCACCGTGCCCTGAACGAGCATGCAGATAATTCAAAGTGGGGAAGAGTAGCTTTATGCAGCAGAGGGCTGTACTGCCATGCAGAGTGACCTTGACTGGATGCAGAAATGGGTAAACAGGAATCTGATAAAATTCGGAAAAAGGGAAATGTCAAGTCCTCTCCTGGGAAGGAAAAATCCCATGCAAATCCCATCCTCAGTAAATGCTGGGGGTGACTGGTTTGAAAGCATCTTTGCTGAAAAAGACTTGGAAGTCCTGGTGGGCACTAATGTGACCATGAGCCAGCATTGTGTCCTTGAGGCAAAGAATATCATCAGCATCCATAACTGCATAAAGTGCATTGCTGGTAGGTTGAGAGAGATGTTTCCTCAGCACTAGTCAGTGAGTCCTGTGAAACAAATCAAAAATTATTAAAATCTTGGAACATGTGTCATATAGGAAGAGACTGATAACAGGGAGTGTTTAGTCTGGAGAGGTGAAGGCTCAGGGAGAATCTATGCAGTCTGTATAAAAGATTGATATGGGATGAGTAAAGAAGAAGAAGAAGGATCCAGACTTCTGTTGGTGATACCCAATGACAGGGCAAGCAATGGGCAGGAACAGAAGTACAGAAAACCTCATTTTAATAAAGAATAATATTTTAATTGGTACGTAATCAAATAGTGGAAGTGGTTGTCCAGAGAGGCTGTGGAAGGTCTGTCTTTGGAGCTGTTCCAAAACCTGAGAAGACATAGTCCTGGACACTTTCTTGTAGATGAACCTGCTTTGAGGCATGTGAAGAGATCTATATAATCTCCAGAGATCTCTTCCAACTTCTATAGTCCCATTGAAAAAGTCTGTTTTCTTCCTTGTTCCCTTTCTAACAGAAATTACTGCTAGATTTCAGTCATGCAGTTATTTTGTTTCCTGACTTTTGTTCTGATACTAGTCCCGTTTAGACAAAATCGTCCTTCCTTGGCTGAGCCTTATGAACCTAAAATAAGGTGATATTTTGGTGATGAGACCTTTCTATAGGTGACTAAACTCCTATCACATTCTACTGTGCCTGCCCAGTATTCAAATATCCCCACCATGCTTGCTGGAGTGTTTTCTCAAGAGTCTGTAGGCAGAGTTAGGCACAGATTTAATGCCTGTAGGTGTGAGGCACATGTTGGTATTGTCATAGCTGTCACTGATGCATAAGCACATTTTCTTTCCCTCTGATTGTTGCCACAGACTTAACATTTTATTTAACGTGGTTGCTATATCTGTGCGTACCCTTCAGTTGTGTTTAGTGCTGAGGTAATAAAAGAGCAAAGGATGAAACAAAACATTGCAATTTTTCATGTATTCTAAAATCTAGAGTTGTTGGTTATGGCTATCAATGTCTTCCAGAGCATCAAAAGAAAATCTTCTAAAAACTTAAACAAGTCCTAGTAGTCCAATTCTAGCGATATCTTTCTAGTCTCCTTGGGGAGTGGAGTTGAAAGGCAATCTTGAGTGAGCAAGAAAGGAATTTTGGGAGTTAGATTTAGAAATATTATATTAAATGTTATGGAAATACATAACTAAGGAATGTTCCCCAACCTTCTGATCTCATGTAAACAAGGACTGCTGCAAAAACCCAGCAAGGCTGTAGAAGCTCTTCAGATATCTTGTCTCCTGCTGCCACCAGAAAATAGGAAAAGACTACAGCTGTTGGTGAGAATGATGGCAAGAATTAGTCTAAACCAGGATTTGCCACCTCTTTCTGAATCTATGAGGACCAGAACTTTGGTATGTATAAGTGTAAGGTAAAAGGTCTGGATAGGCTTATGGAGCAGCACAGGTTAAAGATTCTTACTGGAGAGTATGAACAAAATACAGTTTGCTTGTTTAAGGAACTGGTTTGTCTATCCCAGCTATGTGGAAAGCTAATCTGAATTTGAATAAAGTGGGATTTCATGGTAATTTGTGAGCACACAAAGAACTTGCTTAGAATTTAGAAGTTTCCTTACCTTTCAAAGTTAAATCACCACTGATTTCACTATTAAGTAGGAAAAAAGCACAAACAAACAAGCAACCCCCAAAAACAAACAAGCAAAATCAGCCAAAAAAAAAAAGCAGATGAGGTCTCTGGTGTTCCTTTATCACTGCACACAGTGTGAATGAAAAAGACTGCCTGTTTCAGTCACAGGTAGAAATATGGAGCTGAATGTTCTGATTGACCTGTTCTCAGCCATTCAAAAAAATTAAAATCACAACGATTTATTTCAGTGGTTGTTTTTTTTTTCACCACACGCAGAAGTCTCTCAAAGTAAGCTCCAGTTTTTGCTAATGCTTCTGTAGGACCATATGTAGAGATATCACTTCTGTTTGCAACACCACCTTATTACAAAGTTATTAGGCATAACTTAACAATACCAACTAGCTAGCAACGTGTATTTATTTTGGTTAATTTTGAGGTCTTTGAAAATTAAGTGCAATGGAAAACTTAGCTGCAGAGCCATTCTGTAAAAATCCTATAGTAGCATACACAAATCTGAATTTGCTCCACAGCAATTAACTTTTTAGTTAACTCTGAATAGCATTTGATTAAAATAATTAATTTTTTTACTGCCAAAGTTATAATTTAATTAACTGTAAGTGGCCTTCCATTAAAATAATTGTTGTAATCAAAATGTTGTTTTTAGAAGAGAATCCTTACAGTCTGAGTATTTTGTACTAAGTTTTAATTCAGCAATGTAGTCTATGGTATATGACAGAAATCTTTATTGCGTTCTGGGTTTTTATGTTACAAGTGACTGGTGCACAAACAGAAACTCTTGTAACTGAGTGCTTGAGCACAAGACTACGTGAAGTTAACCAGACTTGAAACTTGATTTGATGATTTCAGAATAGTGGTATTCAGTTTTTCCTCTGGTGCTTAATTTCTATTAAATTTCCGTGTTATTTTAAAAAAATCTCTAAATACATCTGCCCTCTTTAAATAAGCATGTGAAGTGGCTATTTGACAAAGTCCTGAGAATAAAATGGAATTCACAGATTCTATACCTAAAGTCAGGATTGAATTATCTGTATGAGGCAGGAGTAATCTTCAGTGCACTCACATAATGTCACTGTACATAACACATTTTTAAAAAATATTGATATGCTTCAAGTACAGTAAGTATTGTGATGTTAAAATATTTGTTCTAAAACATCACTTTTTAAATGCAGTCTGATTCTCTACTCCTCACTCCCCAACAGAGAAATACATGATAATGATGTGGGGTTTTTTTCTCAGATGGTTCAGGGGTTTTCCCGTTGTATTCTCTGCTCAAAGGATGAAATAGACCTGGATGAACTTCTTGCTGCTAAGCTAGTATCTTTTCTCATGGATAATTATCAAGAGATCTTAAGTGTTCCTTCTGCTTTAAAGTCTTCCATAGAGGATCATGTTGTACATCTCCAAAGAGTCCAAGTAAGTATCTAGTGAAAAAACTTCTTATGTCTCTCTGTTTCTTGACTGCATTTATCCTTTGTTCTCTGAAGATCAACAGTTCTTAAAAGACTTTGTTCTGTCTCTGTTAGCTGTTGAAGAACTGATTAATTTTACTACTGATATTCAACCATATGTATGTGTTGAAATGGAACCAAACACATCTTGAATTTATTTAGAGACAAGAACTCTCAAATATATTTTCCTGTTTGTCAGGACTATCTTCCCATGGAATGGGCAAACTATGTTTGTGGTAGTGAAGAAAATGGAATGAAGTGTTTCTATTAATGTTCTGACTTTTTTTTCTTTAGAACCATCCTTACGTGCTCAGTTTTTTTCATCTTTCTGTTTCCTGATACCATATTTTGTTTTTAGTTCTTTTGTGTATTTTCTACTGGAAAAGTAACTTTAAACTTGTTTCAAGAGCTGAACAGGCGTCCTCTGTGTCAGGTTTTCTGACTTACTGGAACTTAGTCAATTAGGACTGGACATACAAAGTACAGTTTAGGGTCTCTATTCAGTATTTCCTCTACTTAATGTCTTAGAGTGTTCAATTCATTCAGTTTGTGCAAGTTTTTTGCAGAAAACATAGCTACTCTTTTTTTTAACTGTATCTTCAGATAAAATATGCCGGGGCTGATAGTGATGCAACACTTCCTCCTCCATCATTTTGTCACCAAATCAGTGCAGATGAATTTGAGTACCAAAGGGCAACTGGCTCTCAAGAACCACTGGCGGCTTTGTTGGAAGAAATTATAATGAATAAAGAAACATCTGTGAAAGATAAAAAGAAGAAGCTCAAGCAAGTAAATAAAAATTTCTGCACAGTTTCTAATTTCAACTTAAAAAGATTTATCAAGTCTTAGACATGATAAATGTGTTCTTAGACATTAGAGAAATAATTTCCCTGCTCCATAAATGAAAGCTTCACTTTAATAGTTTATTGTACATGTTTGAACAAATTCTTAATTTGAATTAATGTACTTCTCTAGTTTCAGAAATCTTACCCTGAAGTGTACAGAGTGCGATTTCCTACCCCTGAAACAGAAGCGATGCTATTTCCTGAAAAAACTAAACAGAAACCACCAATACTGATGTGGGCCTTAAAAAAGCCTTTTCAACCATTTCACAGAACCAGAAGCTTTCGGATGTAAATGGTTTGAAATATATCAGCAAACAAACAGAGACACTGAATTGTCAATGGATCTCATGCACAAGGAGTCTGAGCAGCATGTGATTACTCAAAAAAAACTACAGGGGATACTGCTGAGATCATAGAAAATGTTGAAAGAGGAGAGTATTGAGGTTGTAGAAATGTGAACCATTATCAGTATTTTTGTAAAGCATTATTTTTTTAAATGTCTGTTACTTTAAACAAGGAACAAAAACCAGTAACAAAAAAAGGTAAACAAACAAACCCACCACACACTCAAGGGGATTATTGAATATATGGGTGATAATGTACACTTGCTGTGGTTTGGTTTGGCTATCATTTTAAGGTCTTAATGTGTTTGTATGTAATGTATTCTTTGTAACTAGTCAACAGCTTTCTTTTGTCCTCCCTGAAAATGAGTGTCTTGCATGAACTAGGCTGTATTTGTGCACATATAGTGTGAAGAATTAACTTACTGTACATGCTTGGTTAAGTATGAAACACTGGATTTTGCTTTGCTTTTTTGTGAGAGACTGTAATATTAAAAGTTAATGATGCAACCAGTTGGCTGTTTGCAAAAGCAGCAGGTGCTTTGTTGAGGCCAGATTTGCACCCCTCAACCACAGGGGAAGGGGGTTGTTATGAAACCTCTAACCTGCATAAGAACAGCTCAGGTGCAGAGGGGATGAGCACCCACCACCACAGGATGACCATGACGAACCCACCATGCTGGGGTTTGAGACAGATAAGGGAAAATACCGGTAAGAACCACATCCTGCAACGTGGGATACTGCTTTTTATCATGCCAGTTTCCTCCCTGGTGCAACTGGCTCAGGTAGAAAATTCTCTCCCATCCTGAGAGCGATACAGGGACATTCACAGCCAGGTTTGAGGGCATTCATCCCTTCTGTTAAGGCAGAACTGGCTTAACTACGCCAGCAAGGCAAACAGGGGTCGTGTCTTTGCCCTGACTTATTTCTTAGGCCTTCCACCAGAGGACTGCACAAGATCCACAGTGTTACAAGAGATGGTGTAAAACATCCCCCTGAGGAGAAGTACCTGGGCATTCCCACCTGAATTTATTTAACCCATTGAACTTCGGGTTTCAGGGACTTCCCCTACCCCTGACGGATCAAAATTGTAACCGTCACTTTGACCGCTGGACATCCAAATTGCAACAAACAGGTCTCATAGGGTGGTGATATCTTTCCTCTTCACTATCTGCTCTTATCCTTTCTTTTTATTTTCCTTATATATTTTCTCAAGTGTAATCATTATACTTTTACATTGCTATATTTCTGTAGATAACCAAATCTGCTACCTTTGTCCTTTCCATTTTAACCAAATTATTCCAAAAATCAGCCTTCTGTCTATCTGTCTGTCTCTCTATCTATCTATCTATCTATCTCTGTCTTTCTATTTATTAAAAACCCCACAATTCATTCCGTGTTGTGTCACTCTGGTCTGCCCTGAGGGATATATTAACAACAACCTTAGTTAACCTGTCTCAGGGGCAGGTTGTAACATTGCTTACTCTAACATGGCAGATTTATTTTTGAAAACTAATTCTCAATTTTCTGATTCATTTGGTGCACTATAGCTTGCGTGAACTTTTGTTAAAATTCCATTAACTTTATGTAATGCTGACCTATTCTGGTAGGCAACACAGCCTTTTTCCCTTATGTTCTTACTGCATATTGTACCAAGCTGGGTGCTTGACAATAGAATATACTTCATAAGAAAATTTTAAAGCCTTGAGGTTCTTCTAAAAATGGAATTCAAATATTGAAGTGACATTGTAGTATACATGCATTTATTGATTTGATTAATTTTGCATTATGAAATCTAGTATACCTATAACCTGCCTGTACATATTACGTAGTTGATTCTGAGAACACTTTTTCTATCTATTAAAGCATTGCCCTTTTCCTGTATATACCTAGAGTCGTGATTTCAAGCTATCCATTAGAGATTTGAAGAACAGCATTTCATATCATATTGAGTGTCAGGGTGGTCTATGCCGGAGAGAAGACAGCTGACATCTCAACAAATTTCTGACATTTTAGTAGAAAATGTAATGCAATATTGATGGCATTTTTACCTTGCTAACTTCCTAACCAGTCAATAAGTTTCATGATGTACATTACAAGGTGGTTGCTTTAATAGATTGGGTTATTTCTTGGGCAATGTGATATTGGGAAGTTTTCATGATCTGTTCTCACAGAGATACTTGGACTTCATATCAGTAATCTTTTTCTTAAGAAAATTTGATACAGAAAAGTACACTTTTCAAATATCAAGAAAATATAAAAATTACGTTCATAAATGGTCTGAGGCCATTTCTAACCTTTTGTGCTAGGTCTTCAAGGGTGAGAAAATCTTAGATGTGCCATAGTATTCTGTGTATGTTTACATGCTGTCACACTTTGACTATAACTAGACTACTCACCTGTACTTTGTTACTTCACTAATCCATGAAATATAGTAATGAGTAAGGCTGGTTGGAAGGAAGTCTTGCATAAAAGTGGAAGCCCATCCTAAGAGATCTCTGCCATCACTTCCTAAATTGCAGAGGAGAAGTTGAAGCCAATCTATCTGCCCTCTGAAATAATCTTACTGCCTGCCAATAAGTCTTCTAATGTCCTGTTGAATTTTTCCCTATTGTTACTTTTAAAAAATATGTAGCCTTCCTGAGTCTATTTTAAACAGCAATTAAAGTTTACTAATTAGTTTTCATGATGAGAAGTTGAAGATAAGCCATATGTTTCTATGAATTGATTGTTCTTTTGTTTCAAAGATCTAGTTCCATGGCTGTGGTAAAAAAAACCTAAAAAGGTCAATTTGCTCATAATTCCCAAGGCTATGAGAAATAGAAAATATCTTTGAAAAACTTGAAGGGACTGCAGGGAGGCAATTTTGAGATCATAATCTCACAGACTGAATTTTAACCGTGCTCCAGTCTTGGGGGACACTTTAGAAAAGCTTATCTCAATAATAGAAGGTATGTGAGTATGGCTCCTTTTTACAGCTGAACTAAGTGCAAATATGCAAGATGAATAGGGCAGCAACACAAAAGTAAGGTTAGCTAGGTAAATTTGCCTATTCCTTTCAGTGTGCAAGTGAGAAAATGTAAGCTTGAAAGCTAGTTCAGAGAAGACTGTAAGCTTGATAAAATTTCTCAGAAAAAAAAAGAGATTCTCTAACCCTAAACTGTAGGCAATAGAAACTTCAGTTTTGATATTAACTTTCTCAGGAATTTAACATTTACTTCTGTGTTAAAGCCCTCTGGTGTCTTGATATCGTCAAGACTGAACATCATGGCTCCCCTGGGTTTATTTCCCTTGAACCATGAGGCCCACTAGCCAAACTTTGTTTTGCTTATCCTAGTGACTGTTATGAAGAGCCTCACTAAATGAAGGACTAGCTGACATTCTTTTAAAGCACATAAGGAGGAAGACTTAATAAAGGCAGAAGATATTGCTGCTTTTTTGGTCTGGTTAAACCTATGTTTGCCATCTAAGTGGATCATCTGCTGTAATCTTGCATGTAAGTAGAAGCTAATTCTTGTTAAATTTGGATAATATTTGACTTTGTAGTACTGAAACTTCTAGTGTAACGCCATTAATTGTCAAGGTCATATTAGACTCTGAGCAAGGTTGTTGAGCAGAAGCATTGTCTGGGAGGGGTTTTTTGGCATGTGGTTTTGGTGTTTTTTTGTTTATTTGTTTTTGTTGTTTTGTTTTGGTTTTTGTTTTGGTTTGGAATTTTTGGGTTTTGTTTGTTTTGTTGTTTTTTTTTCTTTCCGTGTTCTTTGCCCCATGCAGAGCAATCTATTTTCCCTCACTGTCACTTCACCTTGATCATAACATCTCTTTTCACCTACTGATTACTAGTGACACATCTGTGACAGTTTTGCTCCAGCACTTCCTCAAAGAGGAAGTAATGGTATTTATCTTCCTTTCTTGAGAGGGGAGCTGAGTCTTTCTTGACATCGCTTTTTCCCAACACAAACACAGCTTTTTCCAGCTCCTAAATTAACAACCAGCCATCTGCAAAACCCTTTGGTCTAGTCCTGTGCTGTTAATTGAGTAATAGCTGCCATTCTTATTTGCTACTATGTAAAGATTATTTAATTGCTCATATTTTGTGAGCGATCTCTTTAACTTCTGATTGATTTGCCAGAATTGTGATATCAACTGTTTACACTCATGACTACAGAGAATGATAGATAACTGATGTTATTTTCTGAAATTATTTTCAGATATTACTTCATGTCAGAGGAATCTTAAGCAAAATCTGTGTGATCTTGCCTTCATATTCTACTAAATGGAAACAGGAGCTAAAGTGAAGAAGATAGTATGTTAATATACCACACTTTTTAATTTATTGTGGTGATATGCCATAGCTTTTTCTGCCCTCTTTTTTAAGAAGTGGTTGTACACTGTAAGAGCATCTCTTTCTTTCATAGAGACTATGCTACATCAAATAACCAGCTTTATTTTTTGATCACAATTTTTAAAGTCTTCAATTGCCTGAGAGCCTAGGATTCTAGCTCTAGATAACCTCATATGTCTTAGATTTAAAATCCATAAGCTCACAGATAGAATTCTGTAGGTATTTTATTACTTTGGAACTTCTGTTGTACTTCATAATAGCCGTCATACATTAACACTACTATTTTCATAAATTCATTAATCTTGAAGCAGAAGTGTGAGGAGAGATTTTCAGAAGAAGAAAGCCTATAAAATGAGTTTTACTGCAGATCTATTTCCAAAGATTTGCAGTATGGTTTTTTTAAATCAACATCTCTTCCTGTATGAGATGTCAGGTTTGGGGTTTGATTTTTTTTTTCTGCAGAATCTCAGATTATACAGTAGTTGTGCATCTAGGACATCTTCTCTTTCTATATAAACTGTGTTTTAGAAGTGAATGTTGCATTCTATTGACTAAAAGGAATTGACTAATTTACTAAATATGATTATATAAAATTATGTGACATAAGTTCCTTTTCATGAGTTCTTTTTTATGTGTTTAACTTAAATTTAATATTGCCAAGATAATTAAATAACAAAGAGAAGATTTAGTGCGTGTTTAAAAAGAAGGAAGCTGATACATGTTTGTGAAGTCCTTTTTAAAAGTATTCAGAAGAGGCAGGATATTTAAATAGTGTTGTTTCCAGACAGTAATTTTCAATTTCATTGCTTTTTTTGAACTTTTGGTATCGAAAGCTGAAAAAAATCTCTTGACTGTCCTGACAAAGGCAGAATAATAGCAGAACAGTGTCAAATACACCGTTTTTCAAGAGGGTAGTTGAGAATGATCCAAATAGCCAATAGTAAATGAGTCTGATGGCAAAGCTGGGCAAAATGGGAAAAACTGATTCAGAATTTTAATGGGAAAACCTAAAGCTCAGTAGTAAAGTCTATTAAATGCATAGTTTTAATTCTTTATAGAGAACACACTCGTGCATGACAAACTTGCTTTCCTTAGTGATGGAGCTTACACGTTTATTTTATGTTTGTTGGGTTTTGCTGAAAAGTTAATGAAGGTGGGTTATTTATATAGAAGATTTAAGTAAACTAACAATAGACTTAACTCTTATCTGTTTTTTATGGATTCCTTGGAAGTACTGATGGAGCCAAGGATACGGCCAAATATTGTGGATACAGTAAGCTCATTATAGCATTTCATTTAGTAATATCTGATAAAATTATTCCTGGGTAATGTCAGTAAGTGTTTAATGATTAAGAACTATCTAAATGTGCAGATAAGGGGTCATGTTGGAGAGATGCTCTATGAGTTTTTGCATCAAATCAATATATTTTCCTATCAGTTGGTTCTCTTTGAGGATGTGAAAATAAAAATCTGTTGGCATTGTTTGCTAATCTTGTCAGTGTTTTCAGGCTGTTCAGTAATAACAGAGGCATTACTATGGAACAGTGCAGGTTTGAAAACAAATTCAAACGTGGTTGCTTCTAACTTAAATGTCTGGCTTAAAGATACCTAGGTCATGTAGGAAAGGGGAAAAAAAAGGAAGGGAGACTGTGTTCTGGAAAATCATAGGTCTGTAAAAAGTTTCTTTTATAGTCAACAAGGCTTCCTGACATAATGTTGAGGCAAAGGGGCTAATGTGGTTTTTGACAGTTTAAATTGGAGATTGTTACATAAAATCAGATGACTCATCTCATGTGACCTCTACACTCAGTATTGTCTGACATTAGAGAATTGCATTTTTTGCAGCTTTTATAAAACTGTAGATTATGCAATCTGAGTATTTGGAATTATTTCCTTCCACTGAGAATTTGCATTACATCAGTCTTTCCCATTTATCAGAAAAAAGAATGGAATCACAGAACATTTCTTGAACTCTGTCAAGCTTGTTCAGGAGTTTGGTTGATTATCTTATGGGGTACATTAAAATGAAGAAGTACTTGATAAGCAGCAGATTTGAATTGAGAAGGGAGTATAATACTCTTTGGGTAGAAGATGGAGCTGGATGTGTTTTGGGATTTTCTTTTATGTTCAGGCTACTGAATGATGGAATATGGTGAGTTTTAACTCTTTAGAAGACATTTTTGGTAGGTATTTACTGAAACCCAAGTCACTGAGCTCAAGGCATAGTGAGAAAAGGGTAAGTATAATGACTCATCATCTGTAAAGACTGGACAAAATCTCACTCAGGCTTCTCAGTCTGCATGCTATGGATTTTCACATGTGAGTCACACATCAATTTAAGTTCATTAGCTTCAGTTGGTGGCTTGATATTTAGGGAGTGATGGGAAACAGTTGATTTTTCAGTCCTCTCTTGATTTTTGAGGCAACTAAAGAAAACAACATTAGTTACTTTTTGTTCTTCTGTCAAATCCCAGTGTTTATGGCGAATAGGGGTAACATTTTAAGTTGTCATGGCACAACTGCTTCTGGAGATAATGGAAATCATCTCTGCTCTGCCTAGCAGTCTGGTCAAGGAGGGTAAGGTATGTCTTTGGTATGCTGCAGTGGCTTTGCCTGGGCTTGAGGCAGAGAGTAAGATATATAGAAGTGTGACCTGGTATCTGGTACGAATTATAGTAACACAGATTCTAATTTAAGGCTGTCTAAGGCTGTGTACTGCTGGTTCTTTCTGTGAATTTTTTACACTTTATAATTGTGATTTGAAATCACTTCAAGGTTCTCTGAAACTTTAGTGGTGACTGAGAGAGAAGCTTCTGGCAATCATTCGTGAGCTTTCCTGCTGAATAGAGGAAGAACTGACGTTAATACTTCTAGGTAGACTCCACAGGTGAAGAAAAGGCACAAAGTAATGCATTTATATGTCTGCAAGCCTTTTTTTTTTCCCCCTTTTTTTAACCTGAGCACTTATTCTTGTGAGGATCTGGCCTTGTGAATGACTGAGACTTGTGTGATTTCAAGGGATATTTGCAGTGCTAACTTTTAAACTTAATTTCATAAAAAGCAGTAGTTCTGAGTCCTTTAACTAATTTTATATTCAAATACTGATGAATGACTAAGTAGTGGGATCATGAATTTCTTGTTTATTATAATGACTTGTAGCATATTAACTTCCTGTGAGAGACTGTGAATAATAATATGTCCTTTTTAAGTTGAGATCTATGAAAAATATTTTGGGATACTAAAAACTTCCTGTTTTTCTCATGCTTAATCAATTTTTAATACTTGTGTGCCACTCCAGATGCTTGATAATTTATGACCCAGCAGAGGTCAGCCTTGTGGCATTTTTCAAAACATATGCTCAAAGAAAAGAAGTAGAGCCAAAGTTCTTATTATAATAAGTCTTTGGAATTTTGTTTTATAAAATACATTCCTACAAATTAGAGTTGATGTGATATTGCTCTGTTGTAGCTAGCTGTATGACTTAACACATCTCAGTGAAACGTCAATTTATGTAATAGGGATGTTAATAGTTTTGTAAGGTTTTTATGTATAGTTTCAAATGTTTGCCTTTTTGATCAGAAATACCTACAAACACAGCACTTTTTCTTTTGTGATGCTTAAAAAATTGAAAGTTAAGGAGTTGAGGGAAAACAGTGTTCCTACCCTATACCAGCTCAAAAGCACCAATGATTTGTTTACATTGTAAAATGCTATTCCCATCTTGTATCTCAACGATCAGTGCTGGTTTCTTTGATACTAATAAAGGTCTACTTTTTTATAAACTTGATGACTCAGATCATAATCCCCCTCAAGAACAGTGGCTGTCCTGTCTTAAATTGGATTACTTGTTTGTAAGTTTCGTTTCAATTGGCAATCTCTGGAGTGCCTGATTTAATTGCTCTTTGCTCTGCTTGAGCATAATCTCTGTACCTTGAATTAACACCAAAGTAGTTTTATCCAGGTAGACAGTAGAACTGAATATGCAATAACACCATTCTCAAGGCTGCAGCTGAGTCTTCTGCAACAGAAGGTGATTAAATGACTTGAGCATGACATTGGGAACTGGGAAAACATGTTGCTGCCTTTTGTTTAGCCTGTTCGCCTTCTGAACTGCTCAAAGATGTTTTACTCCTTTATTGTTACTACATTTTTTGGGTACTTGGAGCTTGGTTTTCAGACATTGAAAACACTATGATGAGAACAATATCGTGAGGCTTTGGAGTGGCTGATAACATATCCTGTGTCTTTTGCAGCAGCTAGTTGGCATGTGAAAATCAGCCTCAGGAATAAACACACGGCTTTTTAATGCTTGCTTTTCTTTAAAAACCTCTTCCACTCTTTTTTTGGTTCTGTTTTGTTTTTTTGGTTGTTGTTGTTGCGGGTTTTTTGGTTTTGGTTTGGTTTTTCATTTGTGGTTTTGTTTGTTGTTTATTTTTTCTCTCTATTTTTTTTTAAATTTGCCATCAGGGAGTCAACATTAGCTTGGAGCGAGAGCAGCTACCATGTTTATCTTCTGCAAAAGCTGGTTACAAACCACCCAAAAACTGTCAGTCAGAGTATTATCTTACAATAATCTTCAATTAGAGAGAGAAAATAAGAATTTTCAAATGAAAGACTTTATTAATCTGCTGTGATCAGAATACTGGAATACGTTCTTTTTGAATATGCTATTTGCTGGAGATTAGAAAAACCAAAGTATTAAGACAAAGAATCCTACTTAATGCTAATCTGCAACAGTGATGTTGTTCTTGTGCCTGTCCACTCTATTGAAACAAAAATACTGTTGAATGCTTTGAGCAGCCTGTGCACTTAATGTTGCGGGTTTTTTACCCTAATTAAGCCCTACCCTAATGGGTGTGCAAAAGAAAGGATACAGTGAAATAATTTTGTATCAATAACTACCATTTTATGTGCTTCCTAGCTCTTGGCACTAGTAGACTAATGTGTCATGTTTTGCCCATAGCACAATGACTGTTGCCCAGCACTTCTGTTGTTATATAGAACCCTCAGGTTTGTGAGAAGCTCTTCAATTTAGTAAGCCTTCCTTTAGCAAAAAGAAATGGAAGCAGGTACAGGATCAGGTGCTCTGAACTGACTTAGCTTGGGTCTAGGTGAACTAAAATTAACACAACAACTTAGACTGTCTAAGCAGAAAAGCACTGAGACATTTGCACCGTGCTGCCTTCCACACCTTTGCAGAACACAATGCAGAAATGCCTGGAATGTTTTGGAGTGAGAGGCCTGCTTCTCAAGGTGTCACACCAGGTGTGTAAGCCTCAGCTAGCAATCGCTTCAATCCGCATCCAGAAAGGCCGTACAAAATTACCTCACCTATGCACTTACTTAAAAAAAGAAATTTGTGTGAATGGAAATACACAGCTATTCTTAGGTTCTTTTGGGGTACTGTCAACCAAGTACATCCTAAATCTTCGAAAGATCTAAATGCTTTTAGCCAGTATATGTTTCCAAATTTCCACACATAGAATTAAACAGAGAAAAGATCAACCCATTTCTGTTCTTAGCAACAGAGCATGGTAGACTAGGAGGCAGATAAACAAAATGGCTATATTTCTAGCAAAATCCAGTTTCTTTTTCCCACTTTGGGGCAAGGAGATGGTGTGGTTGGTTGACCTTGCCTGGTTGCCAGGTGCCCACCACAGCTACTCTGTCTCTTTGTCTTGTCTACTGGGCAGGGCAGAGAACAAATAAATGAAGGCTCATAGATCAAGATAAGGCCAGGGACAGATAACTCACAAATTGCTGCCGTGGGCAAAACAGCCTTGTCTCAAGAAAATTAATTTAATTTATTACCAATCAAATAAAAGTAGGATAATGAGAAAACTATAACCCAAATTGTAAAACACCTTGCCCCATCCTTCCCTTTTTTCCAGACTAAACTTTACTTCTAAGTTTTCTACCCCCTCTTTACCAGTGGTGCAAGAGGATGGGCATGGGGATTGCACACAGTTCATCATGGTATCTCTGCCACTCATTCCTCTTCTCACTCTTCCCCTGCTCCACCATGAGGTCCCACCCATGGGAAGCAGTCCTCCATGAACTTCTCCGTTGTGGGTTTCTTCTACGGGGATACAGTACTCCACAAACTGCTCTAGTGCGTGTCCTTCCCACAGAGTCCAGTTCTGCAGGAACAGCCCATTTCAGCGTGGGTCCTCCACGAGTCCTGCCAGCAGATCTGCTGCAACGTGGGCTCCTCTCTCCATGGGGCCACAGCTCCTGGCAGGAGCCTGCTCTGGTGTGGGTTTCCCACTCACACCCTCCTTTAGGCATCCACCTGCTCTGGAGTGGGGTCATCCAGGAGCTGCAGGTTCTTATTGGGTTGTGTTTTTTCTGTAGCCACCTAATTTGTGATGATGTGCAGCTGCTTACCATGGTAGTGCTCGCTTTCTTAGAGTTAGGAAAGAAAAAGGAGGCAGTCAAGGTTTGAGCCAGGTGTCCTGTTTTACTGCCTGATTTCCCAAACTATTCTGCATACTTGCTTGGTATTGTGTTTGATTATACTCATAATATTTGAAAAATATTAACTGATATAAAATAGCTAATGATTTACTCTAGACTACCTGTATGCTTATTTTACAGGTATTTAAGAGCATAAATAAAAATTTTGGCAGGTTTTAGCTCCTTTCATGTCAGAAAATTGAACTAAAAGAAAAAAAGACTTTTAGTGTATTTCAGTGTCAGATGTGTAAGGAAAGACAAAAACATATTTGGTTTATAACACCAGAAGAAGTTTTCTTTCTATAAAGCTTTATTTAATCAAATTCAAATGGATTCTAATTTTGTTCTGAAAAACACTTCAATATTGAAAGACTATTGTTACCTGGCTTCTCTTAAGAAAATATTTTTGTTTAGACACTTGATTCCAGGTTGGAATAAAATATTCTTTTATATAATACCAGTTTTGTAATATTGGTGTAAATTTTTTTTTTCCCCTTGCTACTTTTAAATTCAGTTGGAAATCAAGCTTGCACTTTCAGTGCAAAGTATTGCAATCTTCTTTTGTACTTTTCATCTGACTTTTGTTAATTTTTTTCAGATTCCTGTTAATGGTAAAACTATTGTCTGGAACTATTAAAATGAAATGTATGAGTTGGAATTATTGAGAAAGCTTGGCAGGCTAATTATTCTTATTGAAGCTGAGAATCACAATATGCAAGTATGGGACTGTCTCCTCATCATAAGTATATGAAATATGTTTTTAGGAAAAAGTAAATTTCAGAGGGCATCTGACCAGAAATTTTTGATGAACACATTAATTTGAATCTAAAATTGCAGATTATTGTCTTGGATATAATTTGGAGGCGCTTACTTGTATATTTAACTTCAAAAATCTTAGTAAAAATTACATGTAAACACATATTTCAGTAAAAGAATTGGTAATTGTACATGACTTATGAGATAAATAAATATTCTGCCATCTCTGAAAGAGTATTATGATGAGTTGAAAACTTAGAAATATACCTAGGGAAAATGAAAGATCTGAAAATAAATTTTGTATTCTGAAATTCTCTCTGATTCTCAGTATTTACCGATTCAAGAAGTGCTGTGACATATGTACAGAAAAAGATTTTACTCCAGTTAGGAAAAAATCAACCTGACACAGAAATGATAAGAAGGGTGCCCAGCCACTAAATAACTGAAGAGAAGTTAAAAAACCCACCAAATCCCAAACAAACTTTGGATAAATATTGATATAAAAACTCAAGCTCTTTAAGTAGAAGACATGGAGGCAGGAGAGACATTGGCCTCAAAAGTTTTGATTGATCTCTATGTGCAGCAGAATTTTTTTTTTTCTTTGTTTATTATTTCTGACAAACTGAAGGTCAGATCAGAGACAAAGATAATTACCCTGAGTGGACAGTGACATAGTAAGAATTTAAATTTTTTTGCCCTGCATGGACATGAATCGATAAGAAAATGAGAACTATATAGATAGTGGTTCAAAGTGCACAATTAAAATTTTTCCCTGAAACTTTGTCTCTTGGAGTACTTTATTGACATGTAAGAGCAGCCAAAAGTAGTGTGATGCTGCTTGAAGGGACTCCAGCGTTTACATAGGAGGAACGGATTTGTGGTGTCATTGATCGCTAAACACAGAGAGCATGTGGATTTCTCTGTTTTGCATTGCCTCTGTTGTGTTACTTGACAAATTCCACCATTTTTTATTTTATTTTTGTTTTGAAAGTAAAGAAGGATATTGTCTGCTGCCATCCAGTCCGGACAATGGAATTACCCTAATGCTTGTGTGTGTGAGGTGTCTTGAAAGTGATGCTGCAGTATGCCATGGATGCCTCAGGGTGCAGCGGCCACCACGCTGGGACTGGTAGGATGTCTCAGTGGCAAGACAAAAGTGGGTTTAACCAACGCTACTGATACCAATGTAAAGGCTTACACAGAGCAGAAGCTGTCTTGAGATTAGTGTTGAACAAAGGAGGCTGAAGGCTATTCACATGTTCCAGATAGAGGACAAAGACACAAACTGTGAATCATCCCTTTTTATGAACTTTAGGAAGAGCTTTGGATGATTTTTTTGAGCATATATTCTCTAAGGTGTATCCTTTTGGTGGGAAAGGTTTTTCCACATGTGTAACTGTCTTTGCTTGGGGAACAAAGTCAATGTAACCACAAACTTCTGCCAAAAAAACTTCTGTCTCTGCAAGCTTTAAGTAATTGGAAATTGCCTAACCATAGTATTGCAGAGTTTAATTGCGTGGGAGTCACTTTTTTTTCTGATGGTACTGTATCGAACATTTAGACATGTTCCGTTATCAGAATAAGGACAAGATTTGGTGTATGACCTCTGTAATTCCAGCTTCTAACTTGTTTCTCATGAATCAAGTTCTCCATGTACGATTCTGTGATTTCATTTGATTACCTATAAGAGTAGCAAGACCTTGTGAATGTTAGCTTGAAACAGTGCACAAGACCATAGGTCGACAGAGCTAGAGAGAAGGGTCTAGAGAGTGAGTCTTTTGAGAAGCAGTTGAGGGAGCTGGGGGTGTTTATCCCAGAGAAAATGAGGATCAGGAAAGACCTTCTCACTCCCTGTGTCTGAAAGGAGGTTGTGGCCAGGTGAAGATCAGCCTCCTTTCCAGGCAACAATTGCCAGAATAGAAGGGGACAGCTTCAAGCTGTGATAGGAGATGTTTAGGCTGACATAAGGAAGAACTTTTTCCTTGGAAGGATGGTCAAGCATTGGAATAGTCTGTCCAGGGAGGTGATGGAGTCACCATCCCTGAAAGTGTTCAAGAAATGGCACTTAGTGCTATGTTCTAGCTGACAATGTAGTGTTTGGCCAAAGGTACCACTCAACGGTTTTGGAGATCTTTTCCATCGTTAATAATTCTGTGGTTATGCAAGTTTGGAAGAATAAGTGAAATTGTTGAAATTAATGCAAAGAGGGGATGGGGGAAAACCAGGTGCATGTAGAAAAGTGAGGTGTGAGAATAGATATTGTTTGGACCAAATCAGTGGAGTAATATTAAATGGAAGGAGCTGAACCTTTTCTAGCTGTCAAGATGTCTGTTAGAGTTATGTGGGAATTCTCTGGCACTGTTAGTATTTAATATGATTTCATTCAGCTTTATACATGAATATATGAACAACAGAAATTAAAATAATACACGAGGGTAATCAAAAAGATTCACTAATGAGACTAGCTGAGTTTGATATTCTCTTAATGAATATTAAACTAAGAGAAAACCTGCAAAGCGGAGATGTATACCTGTGGGTAGCTAGGGATTTATCAGGGAAGAGGAAAGCCCATTATCTTTTACTTCTTTTCATAGGTCTCTTTGAAGGCCAGCAGTTGGCTGGGTTGTTTTCTACTGGGAACATGTTTCTGTCTTTGCCAAAATGAAATATAAAACTGTGGGAGGGAAAAGGTGTCCAACAGTTCTTTGTGAAGAACTGCTGAAAGCGAACATGTACTCAGGAGGCAGCTTTCATGCAACTTTTAAAAGGATTGTTAATTTGCAATAAACAATAATAGAACCATGTGGTGTTCTGTTACCAGCAAAACCCTTGCAAGTTTACTTGAAGAGAGAAATAGAAAAACTACTAAGCATTTTCAGGACCAGAGCTGAAGCTATGAATGGTTCTGCCTTACCTGTTAGGATTAGAGGCATATCTCCACTGTTTCAACCTTTCTAGTATCACATGCATTTCTCTGTCTAAAGAATATGAGGGAAGTTGAATAATATGCCATCAAGAGTGCTTTTAGTCTTGTAAGTATTTGCCTTTCTGTATATTGCAGAAAATGTTTTCTGTAAGGATGCTTGCTTTGCAATACTGTGCTGTAATTTAAATTGTGTTTATCTGCTGTGAGTTTCAAGAAAAAGATTGATGGGTAGTCTGCATCTGCAATGCCCCCATGAGCAGAGATACCTTTCTATTTTGGATCCCATTTTAGAACTCTTCGTAGCAGTAGGACTGTTATCTCCTCAGATTGCCTTAAAAGATTAACAGGTGCTAATTGTTATCTTGTTTTTGTGAAATCTTCTTTGGGAGATACAAACTGGTTGGTTAAATTAGGAACTTTTTCACCACTTATTTTTCATTGTTTTCTATCGGTGTCTGTGGGGAACATTTTGCTGTTACTCCATAGCTGCCTCAAAAATATATGGAGAATAGGTATGCTATTATGTAGGTGATACATAGCAGGTTTTGTGTTCCTGGAGCCTTGATTAGGGCATTATCTTTGTTCAAAAGGTCTAAGGATTTTGACACTCATAATTGTAACTGATGGTTACAAATTCTTGCAAAAAACCAAAAATCAGTCCAGGTTCTAACTACCGTTCTTTTGCAGGGAATGTATGAGAATGATATTTTATTACAGGCAGAAGTTCAAACTATATGACAATAACAGCAATTTTTGTTTAATTTTTTACGAAAGAAGTCTCACTAGGATGATCTGTGTATGAATAACAAACTGCATAGGATTTGTTCATATGTTTTATTTCTTTAAAATATGCTCTATTATTACTATAGCTCATGCAATCTGTTAGCATTGTGGATTTTCTTTTCTTTTTTATGCATGCTATTCCACCTTCTCTTTCTCTTTCAGACCTCAGTGATGCTTCTTTCAATGAGCCTATGTCATTGCCTGCACTTTGGGAGGGTCTTAGAAACCTTCTGATATTTTGTGCAATTCTAGTCTTTTCAATGAAACAGCTTATGTTTGGAATTCTGTTCTGTGTCATCTTCTTTTTTCAAGGGAGTTTTGAAGACACTTGCCTCTTCTAGAGGGTCACTGTATCTTTGGGAGCCTGGCAATGGCACTATAGTGCAGGGAAAACAATTGTTTTCCTGCAGGCTGTCCTGATTTTGTAGGAAGTTCTGAGGCATTGCCCTAGATGGTAAAGAAGCAAAACTTTTTTTTTTTTTTAATCTTACGCGCGCACACACTGCTAGCAGTGCTTGAAATGCCTTACATTAATCATCCTTTGGGGTTTTATTGAGACATGGGTTTTCCTTTGCTTGGAGCAATTGCCTGTGAATCTCCCTGAACAGGCACCATGCAATTGCCTTTGCAGGGCTGCCAGCCCTCCAGTATGTGCCAAGTTGTGCCACGCCCTTGAAAAGCACAAGAATGTATTTCCAAGTTCTGCTTCCAACTGCATTTCTTTCAGTTAATAGGTAAGCTTTTATCCAGAGCCTCACACCAATGAGATTCATATTTCTTCCAGGCTGATGTCCAAGCATCAAAACTTACATCAGCTACAGCTGTTCAGCATTAACCCCAGTGTGCTACATCTCTCTCCTTGCAACAAGTCTTTTGCTCCCCTGCCACACCATGTCTTCTTTGCCTCTCCCGTCTTAAAAACCCAAACTCACTTTGCTTCTCTGACTACAGCCTCTTGAATTATTTCATGCTTCCTCTTTCTTGTGAACACTTCTCTCTTTAGTGACTGTATTTCTTTATAACTGTTTCCTAATTGTTGCCTTGGTTAACTCCTTTCTTGGCAAGCAAATTTAGGAATCCTAACAAACTGTCCTGGGTAAGGACTGTCATGTTTACACAGTTACAAATTCTTTGACTCCAGTCTGGGTAGCTTGTCCAAAAGATGTGTGTGTTCTTTGAGCTGAAGTTTCAAAAAAAAAGGCTTATTTCCTGTGTTATATAAAAGTTGAGAATTTTCATCTAGTATGCCTAAATGTCATTATTTCCTTCTGGATGTGTCCTTTTAATTTATTGTATAGTTTGTAATGATGTTCCTAACAAAAGATTTGCGTAATGTTCAGAGTATTTCAAGAGACAACTGCATCATTATGAAGAGAGACATTTTAGTAACAGGATCTCATTGTTTAAGAGATGAAGCACAGCAAACTAAATCAGTTAGAAATCCAACCCAGACAAATCTGGGTTACAGTTTAGGAGCCAATTATTTTTTATACTAGTGGAAAAGGATAACCACTAAAAATGCTTGCAAAGGTGTTGTAGTAGACTTTTCAGTCAGGATCTTAAAATCAGTATGAAGTAGTACTTGAAAAGTTTATAAAATTTTAGTCGTTTTTCCCAATGCACAACTTTTTCCTGTTCTGAGTCAGTCAGCCATTATTCTTAATTAAAACAAGAATTGTTTTACCTAGCTTAGGTGTTGCCTTCTATACTGGTCTACCTAGGTCCCATACTCTAACAAAACATAAGAATTTCCTCTCTCCTATTGCATGGCTCATTAGTAAGATTCAGTTTCAAATGTCTCTTACATTGGATAAATCCTTCAGCAATTGAGATATTGACAAAAACACTCACTAAGAGCATTTAAGAGTTTGTCCCTAAAGTTTGTAGGTAATTTTCATACAACAATTTCTTTATTTATAAATAAAATTAAGTATGAATAAAAATATCTTTATTTAGACCCCCTACAATATTAATCATGTAGACGTTATTGATTTAACGAACCCTATCTCAAATGCGTGCTTACACTGGCTTATCAGGGCAAGACAAGTTCCAGCTGTTAAGTTCTTTTGAGGAAAAAGACAGTTGATTCAAAAAAGTGGTACCTTCTCCAGTTTATTGTTAGCCTAGGAGAATGAAGCACTCCTTCATGCTGATGTTTGCTGGCATTAAGGTGAGGCACAGGAAACTCAGTAAATGCAAAGCTATGGTTCAGCCATTGACAAAGGCTACTTTGCAAGGTTGTGGTTTGGCATTGTGGGGTTTTGTTTGTTTGTTTGGGGTTTTATTGTTTGTTTGCTTTGGTTTTTTTTTTTCTTTAATAGCTCTTGAACGTCATCATGTGTATTATGGAAACAGGAACTATGCAAGAACATGTCTAGTGCCAAATCCATATATATTGAAAAGTGCCTGATAGTCAAATAAATATGCTGTAAAGGTCAGTTGGCTAGAATACACTGTCTAACATTTTTATTGCCAAGTAACTTGAACAATATTTTTTTAAAGAGGAAAATATACGGTGCTCTTCCATTGTGACACCTAAAAAGGTTATAGTATAAATTACAAATAAATATCCAGACACATTTCAACACTGATGATTTTGCCTCATTTTTTTAAAGAACGAGTAATACCAATGAAAAAAAACTTGTATTCTGTACCAGAAATGAAAGATATTTCTAAAAGAATTCATAATCCTATTCATTATATTGTGGTTTATCTGTAAAAACAATCTTTTCCTCCCTGGCATATTTCTTGAAGAGCCTTTTTCTTGAATATGAAAAATGGAAAATTACTTAAACTTTTCCACTGGACATAGAATAACTTTATTCATATTTACACATCTTTAAGTATATTTGGATTGAGGAACAAGAAGCTGTGAAGAAGACCTGTGGAAAGGGACCTTGGTGTTGAACAGGAGCCAGCAGTGCCCTGCCAGCCAGGAGGGCCAAGCGTGTCCTGGGGGCATCAGGGACAGCATGGCCAGCCGGGCAAGGGAGGGGATTGTCCCGCTCTGCTCTGCACTGGGGCAGCCTCGCAGCGAGTGCTGGGGGCAGTTCTGGGTGCAACAATGTAAGAAAGACATTAAACCATTACAGAGCATCCAAAGAAGGGCAGGCACAGATCTCTTCTCTGGTGAGCAGTTACAGGACTCAATGGAACAGCCTGAAGTTGTGCCAGAGTAGGTTTGGGTTGGATGTCAGGAAAAGGTTCTTCACCCAGAGGGTGATTGGGCACTGGAACAGCTCACCAGGGCAGTGGTCACAGCACCAAGCCTGACAGAGTTCAAGAAGTGTTTGGACAATGGTCGTAGGCACATGGTGTGACTCTTGGGTTATCCTGTGCGGGCTAGAAGTTGGACTTGATGATCTTCTGTGTCCCTTCCAAATCCCCATGAGTCCCTACCAACTTCTAAGATTCTAAGCCCTTTGAACATGTAATAGCAAACCACAAACCAACTTTTTGAGTTTGTTGCCTTTTAATTTTAGTACATGTCCACTGGTTCTGGGGTGATTTTTTTGGAGAAAATATGCTTTCTGTTATCCAAAGGGAGCTTATATAATGGTTTTCCTAAATCGCTTTTTATATACAGGGTTCTCAGCACCTCTAAACTCTATGGTAGCCCTCTCCTATTTCCCATTTATGATGTATCTTCTTGATTATTGAGTGGTCAGAACTGAAGAGATGAGAAAATAAAGTGCCACTGTAACTCTCAGTTCTTACTCTGTTCTTTCCCAAAAGCAATTTAACATTATTTCTGACATTTGCCAGCTTACATGCTTTGAGCCAATATTGTCACATTGCTAGCTTTTCAGGATACACAAATGTGACCACAAACTGGTTTTGACTTATGACTTGCTGAGCCTATAGGATGCAGTTGGCACGACACACTGCTCTCCCTTAGAATAAGATGATTTTCTTACTTTTGTTACTGGGTGAATGTGCAAAGAGGTTCTTGTGGATGCTTTGCAAGCCCTTACTTGTGGCTTGCAATATACTTTATGGGCAATGTGATCTCCAGTGAACCATCAACCACTCTGAACTGTAATACAAAATTCATCATTGTTATCAACTTGTATATTTTTCTCAAATTATGATAAAACTTAATCTGGTTCATTTATCAGAGTTTGCTCTGTAAATATAGCTTTCTTAGAAATGTAGAACAGTGAATTAATTTTTTTTTTTTATATCTGTGTATAAAAATCGCCATATTATTTTGGTTTTTAAAAATATGACTTTTTTCCTGCTGGCTCAGAGGATGGACAATGGCTGCCTAAGACTACTCACTTGTCACTTCTTGCCTTGTCAGACAAATCTATGTGAATCTGTTTAAAAACCAAGGTCATACAATTTTTCTGTGTGATTTCTATAGCTTTCTTTTCTATAGATTTCTGGTTTTGTGTGTGTTGGTTTTGGTTTGGTTTTTTTTTAAATATCCTGACCCTTCCTCCTGACCCTGAGTATTGCAGCAGAGGTGCTCAAGGCACAGTCTAAGGGTAATTGAGCAGTATTCTGCATACTGTATCAATTTATTTTTAAGGAGTCTATAGCAACAGTCTTCTGTTTTCCCTTGCTACAATAAAAAACAGGCCACAGAAAGACAAATGAAATTTTCAGTGATTGCAGAAACTGTTGTTTTGTAATACAAGATAATTAACATTCATGGAATAGTATGAAAATTTCTCCTCATATTGACTAGAAATTACAATATATTATTTCTGTGTCTGTGTGTATGTAGTAAAATGTTCCTCTGTTGGGAGGAAAGATAATGATGCAGTCAAGACCATATGGATTCTGCTCATCTTAGAGCACCTCAATCTTCAGGATAAGTTACTTTCTGTTGCTTTATATTGTTCTCCAGTGTAGTGGGTTGACCCTGGTTGGATGCCAGGTGCCCACGAAAGCCTCTCTGTCCCACCCCTCCTCAACTGTACGAGGGAGAGGAAATATAATTAAAGTTTCATGGATTTATATAAGATCAGGGAGAGGTAACTCAGCAGTTACCCTCATAGACAAAAAAGACTGGACTCAAGGAAATAAATTTAATTTATTACCAAAATAGTGTAATGAGAAACAAAAATAAACTTTAGAATACCTTCCCTCCACCCCTCCCTTCTTCATGGGTTTGACTTCACTCCCGATTTCTCTACCTCCTCCCTTGCAGTGATGCACCAGGAATGGGCAATAAGAATTATGGTCAGGAGCTCTGCAGCTCCTTCATCCTCACACTCTCCCCTCTGCTCCAATGTGCATCCCCCCTATGGGGCTGCAGTTCTTCATGAACTGTTCCAGCATATGTTCCTCCAGCTAGGTGCTATCTGTCCTTAACAGCCTGCTCCAGAGTGGTTTCCCTGCAGAGTCAAAAGTCCTGCCAGCGAACCTGCTGCAGCATGGGCTTCTCCCTCTACAGGTGCTGCCAGGAGCCTATTCCAGAAAGGACGTTCCATGGTGTCACTGCCTCCTTTGGGCATCCGCTCGATCTATTGTGGAGCCCTCCACGGGCTGCAGGATGGATCTTGGCTCCACCATGGATCTCCATGGGTTGTGGAGGAGTCCTCACTCTGGTGCCTGTAGCACCTCCTCCCCCTCCTTCTCCACTGACCTGGATATCTGTAGGGCTCTTTCTCCCTTGCTCCTCTCTCCCAGCTGCTGTTGTGCAGGTTTTTTTCCCCCTTCTTAATTATGTTATCCCAAAGGCGCTACCACCATTTCTCATGTACTCAGCCTTGGCCAGCAGCAGTTCTGTCTTGGAGCTGGTGGGCATTGGATTTGTGGGACATGGGGAAAGTTTCTGGTATCTTGTTATGGAAACCAACCCTGTAGCCCTTCACTACTAAAACCTGTCCCTGCAAAGCAGTACATCCAGAAAAATTAGATCACCTAAAAGATTGCTTTAAATCGTTGGCTTGTTTGCAACTTTACACAGGGTTTAATTTATAATCTGTTGTTCTTCCCTGTTCACTGACTAAATATCTGTATGTGGATGACAGCTGCAAGACACTGATGAACTGCTTTTAAATACTGGGCACTCGATTTGGCCCTGAAATATATTTTAGCCTGGAAGTCAACAGATTTTATTTTGCAAATACAAAAATTATCAGTTACATTGTTCTCAAATCTTTAGATGTGTAGTGCGTTGAGAGGAATTGTCTCAGAATGGAAAATTTAAAAAAAAGTTCAGAATGAGTATTGTTATAACTTCTGAAAATTGAGATTTCTTCCTATTCTCCAGTTCCAAGTAACCATACTGCAGGGAAACATTAAATTGAAATGTACACTTTGTCTTCTAGGATGTTTGATTTTTGCTTCAGAGATCTGACAGAACATAATGAGCAGCAATTTCATGGGAATATTTCTTAAGCACTTTTATCACATGAAACTAAAAGATGTACAAAAGGAAGTGGTTGCTATTCCAAATATGTCATAATTTTTTAAGGAAGGGAAATTATTTACATAAATTTACCAAGGAGAGAGAACTTGCAATGTACAGACACCATCTTAAACAGGCCAGCCAGATATATGGTCTTAAAGGCCAAAGAACTATTTTAAGTGGCAGTTGATTCTTAAAAAAACAGCTTAGAATTTTTAAATTAGTGTGTATGAATTTATGTTCCTAAATTGAGTTGAATGCCTTATGTTAATTATGCAAAATTGAAAGGGTTTTTCATCACATCTCTCAACTGGTTTGCTCTTCAAATTCAAATAACAGTCTGAACTAGTAATTCCTGCACTCCCCCAACTCTATAAAGGTCAGAATGGTGCCTGCACATTCAGTGACTACTATCAAATAGCTTATCGTGCTTTTCGATGTGAAATGGGGTTAAAGGTTCAGTATCAGACTTAAACAATGGTCTTCCTTACTGCTAAAACTTCAGATTTCATTTAGGGGCTGATTACACAGATGCCCTGAAGACTAATTTCTCCCACTCAGCCTGTGCTCAAATGCAAAGGTCAAGTTTTCATTGTATGTGACAATAAAACAAAACCAGTCACTATTCTGTCTCTCAAGTGGGATGAACAGATATCAGTTCCAACAGCGATGGAGAGAATCTCAGAGAATATAATAGTTTTTCAAGACTTTAGCTAGTACAAGGTCTCTAAAAATGAGCAACACTAAATCCAGGAACTTAATAACCTTTAATGAATTTAATAATGTCTAAAAAAGAAGTCTATCACAAGGATGGTTGAGAAAGTTGTCTTCCTTCTATCACAAGGAAGACAACTATTAAGAGTGCTGCTTTGTCTGCCAAAGCAAGTTACACTAACAGGGAAAAATAATAAAAGTGCCGAAAAAGATCTACCAAAAAGATCAGACTCAGCAACATTAACGGTAATGATGTAGCTTGTAAATTACTTATTCTAAGCTTAAAAAGAGAAATACATTGAATTTCTGGAAGTGACCTTCAGTTAGAAATAAAAGTTGTTCTATCTGTGATTCAAATTGCTGGTCCTTTAGTGTAAATAGAAATTCTGACAGATACAGTGTGGCAAGAGGTTTTCTGTTATTTTATTACTATAGAAGAAGGTATGTCCTGGTTTTGGCCATCCCACTCTGATATAAGGGGGAAGAGAATGAGGATGGATGAGAACGTCTTTCAGTTCTACAAGGAGTGCAAGTAGAGAATTGTTTGACAGATAGGACATTTTTTTCTTCAGTATAGGATCTATAGCAACTTACTATTAGAAGAATATTGTTATGCCAATATAGAAGTTGGTAGTGTAGCCATATCGAGAATATCGGGAGGGCTTCCACATGAGAAATGAATAAAGAGACCAGCAATTGTCAGGAGAATAGATGGTGGAGGAGTAAAATAGATGTCTACAATATAATGAGAAAGAATAAGGAATAATTATTTGTTTCATCTTCAAATAGAAAAATTGGGAATCATCAACTGACCTTTGGGTGAGGTATTGCATTTGGAACCAAAAGATGTGGGATTCAACAGGCTCTAGTTAAGCTGTGGACTTCTTTCTAGCAAGTTTCTGTAAGTGCTGAAGGTTTACGTGGATTTAAAATGTGGCAATAAAATAATGGAAGAAAATAATTAATCAGGAGTTATTATAATCCATGATGTTTTGTCTTGGTGTATTGCTGATTCGCCACTTGCTGAAGTACTCAAATGCATTCTGGAGAGTTGTTTATCACCTGTTCACTATTTTATTGGCATTTCCTACTTGCCCATGTTAGAGAAGATCCTAAATTCTTTGCTAGTCAGGTTTGACATGTGTGGCCATTCTTATCACATAGCTGTCCAGTGCTATGGAAACTACTGACCTTTCAAAGCCTTTATCTTCTGTAGAACATAATAGACCAGACAAGTTTCAGTTGGAAGGAACCTACAACTCTAGTGTGACTAGTGGTGTCCCCTAGGGCTTAGTGTTGTCCCCAGTCCTGCTCAATATCTTTATTGATGATCTGGATGGTGAAAGGATTGAGTAAATGAGTAACTTCATGGACAGCACCAAGTATAGCGGGAGTGTTGATCTGCTGAAGAGTAGGAAGGCTCTGCAAAAGGGGGTGGGAGAAGTGAGATAGACAGGGCAAGATGTACAGTGTGAAGTTTGACGAGACCAAGTGATAAGCCCAATACTTTGGCTGCAACAACCCCAGGCAGCAGTACAGGCAGGGAGAAGACTGGCAGGAAAGCTGCCCAGCAGAAACAGACCTGGAGGTCCTCACTGACAATGGCTGAACATGAGCCAACATGTGCCCAAGTGACCAAGAAGGCCAGCGGCATCCTGGCCTGGATCAGCAACAGTTCGGCCAGCAGGACTAGGGAAGAAATTTTCCTGCTGTACTTGACACTGATCAAGCCACACTTTGAGCCCAGTTCTGGGCCCCTCAGTACAGGAAGCACAATGAGATGCTGGAGTGAGTCCAGAGAAGGGCAATGGAGCTGGGAAAGGATTTGGAGCACAAGTCCTGTGAGGAGCAGCTGAGGCAGCTGGGGATGTTTATCCTGGAGAAAAGGGGGCTCAGAGGAGACCTTATTGCTCTCTACAACTGCCTGAAAGGAGGCTGTAGCCAGGTGGGGGTCCGTCTCTTTCCCAAGGTAACCAGTAAAAATGAAGAGAGGACATAGCCTTAAGCTGTGCCAGGGGGTGTTCAGGTTGGACATGAGGAAGAATTTCTTCACAGAAAGAGTGATTAAGCACTGGAATAGGCTGCCCAGGCAGGTGGTGGAGTCACTGTCCCTGGAGGTGGTTAAGGAAAGACTGGATATTGCATGTATTGCCATAGTCTAGTTGACAATGTGGTGGTTTCGGTGGGACTTGATGATTGCAGAAGTTTTTTTCAAGATAGATGATTCTGTCATTCTGTGAACAATCATCCAGCCCCACTGTCTGACCACTTCAGTGTTGACCAAAAGATGCAGCATGTTTTTAACGGCTTTATCCAAATGCCTCTTAAACACTGACAGGCTGGGGGTATCAACTAACTCTCCAAGAAGCCTATTCCAGGATTTGACCAACCTCTTGCTAATGAAATGCTTGCTAATGTACAGTCTAAACCTATCTTGGCTTAACTTTCAAGCATTCTCACACATTACAGAATCACAGAATTCTTGGTAAGGTTCAAAGGGCACACTGGAGATAAACTAGTACACCCTCCCTTCTCAAACAGGGTCCTCCAGAGCACACTACTCAGGAGTGTATTCAGATGTTTTTGAATATCTCCAAAGAGACTCCACAGCTTTTTGGGACACCAGGAAGTAGGGATCAGCACCTGTGTCTCAGGTTCTTCTTCTCAGGAAGAGTAGACAGCAATGAGGTCATCCCTCAACCTCCTTGTCTCTAAACTAGACAAGCCCAAAGTCCTCAGCTTCTCCTTGTAGGACATTCTTTCCAGCTCTCTCACCAGTCTTCTTGCTCTCCTCTGGACACATTTGAATACTTTAATGTCCTTAAATTGTGGGGTCCAGAACCTCACACAGCACTCAAGGTGATGATACTTACAAATATATCAAAACTTACTTATGAAGACAAAAAGACATTGCCTCTCTTTGGGATAAGGGTAAGGGGACACAGGATGTTCGAGTGTTTTCTCCAAACTTTTCAACTCTATATGAGTTGAAATTCTCTGACCAGAAAAGGCTGTGTATGATCTACATCTAGACAGGGAATATACTGTGATGACTTTAAAGAAGGATGAATTGGGCTGAATGTGCTTTAAACCTTAACTCAGCTTGCAGGTGATGGCTTTTTGTGAGCAGAGCAAGACAGAAGAAAGACTGAAAGGAAGAGCCAGCATTGTTTTGCCTGTCACAGGCTTATACAATTTGATTGTGGTTTAAAGATGACACTGGTAGTTCTCAAAATATATTTCAGGCTCTTAAGACAATTATTTTCAGTTAGTGTTTTGCAACCAATGGTGTGACCTGCTCTGCTTACAACTTGATTGCATAATATCTCCCACCAAAGAGAAAACTCTTCCTCTTAAATCTCTTACATCCTTGTTCACAACATTTGTTTGAGAAAAAGAATACCAGTACTGAGAGAACTGTTTTGTTTAGGGCTTTTTTTCTCTACTCCCTCAAATCTTATCCAGATCTAGCTGAGCTATCCACAGTATTTAATTGCCAGGTGTTTTTTTGAGAAGAAAGAAAAAGGCAATGTGCTAAAATAACTGCACATATGAACTCAGTGAGCTGGGTTCACGCTGCTTCTACCAGAGTGACAGCTGCTGCTTCATTTAGAGTATCTGAGACTGCCAGAGGGGGTGAGAAGAAAGACTGGGGCAAGACTCCAGCCCCTTACAAATTTGTCCCTACCACTGAATTGTGGGGCTCCCAAAAAAGGTAAAGTGCAGATTGTTTTTTATTCCCCTCCTCTTCTCCCTTGATTTGTAACTTTGCTTTCTTCCCGATAGCCTTGCACTTCTCCCTTCTCTCTCCCAGTGACTTGGTGGGGGTCTGAGAAAGTACTTTTTTGTCTCTGTTGCTAGTATCACTCTGCATGGATCTCCTGACTCACGCCACCTCTGGGAATTGCACTAGGCAGAAAACATGCTGGTTTAATCTTCCCCACTCTTTTGTACCTGATTCTATTTATAGGTGATCAACATACAACAAGTAGTTTGAATATTTCTAATTTACCCAACTGGAAGCAATGAAAGAAAAGCCTGATATTCCCAGCTTAAGATAGGGAGAGAGACAATGGCAGAGTTTATTCTTCAGTATTCATTCTCACTCCTTGAGTGCCAGTGCTTGGATCCATCCATGCCAACACGCTACCAGGTTCCTGGGCTTGTCAGTAATATCTCTAAAAGATAACTGTGCTTCTGTGCTTTCTCTACTGTGTAGGCCCGCAACTATCAGATCTCCCTAACCATCACGGAAGTTTTAGAGTGGCAGATATAATGCACAGTGTTTTTTTTCTGAGTATAAACTTAGGAAATTACATACAAATCACTTTCCTCTTATCAAGAAAAACCTTCTCTGAAAATCCTGTACGACATACTACAGTTTCTGAAATCTAGTCTCAGAAGTTGAAAAGGTCATGTTTTACAGTTTTGTAGCTAGTTTCTAACATTGCAAACCCTTCTCAAAGGACTCCAAACTTCCTCCCTTCTGGGATTTGAATGCATCAATTTTGTACGTAACTGTACAGCTGTCGTTTTAAAACTTTCTAGTGCCTAGACTGGTTCTCAATGCAAACAAGTTCTAGCACAATCAGATTTTTCTGGGAGTAAGAAAATAGAAGCTTTGTAGGGCTTCCCCAGCTGGATATTTACAAGGTTTGTCAACAGCCTGGCAAACAGATTGGGTCTGCTAGGTTCCGAACTTCAGTTAGCTGCCTTCTTAGCTTATCTAGCATATGTCTGAGCATAAGGTTTCTTATTTTTTTAAAGATATGCTCTCTTAGTCTCTTGGAGACAGTTTCTTCATTCCTGACCAGATGTTACAAGTTACTGTGGAGAAAATTAATTCTCTGTATTATGGAGTTTCTCTTCCATCTCTTTATTTATTACCTCAGTGTGAGAAAGAATATGTCTAAGTGAAAATATTTTTTTAAAATACATATCTGTCTTCTGTAAGCCTGTTCCTTGAATTAAGCTACCTGTGTATCTGTACGAGTCTGTAGTTCTCTAGCTAATGATACTTCTAATGTTGACTGACCCCATATCTTCCACTCTTTCTGGAATAATTTTATTACTTTTCTCCCTTCATGTACCAGCCTTTGTGGGTGAACTGATTTCCCTTGCCTCCAGCCTTTCATTAGTCTAAATGTGACTGCTTTCCAGTAGACAAATGGGATTTAACAGTCTTTCATCATTGCTGCTCTGGGATATAGGTAACACAACTCTGAAAGCATAAAGCTGATCCTACACATGCAGGATGCTCAGTTCTACAGAAGCAGTTTATACCACCTCATGGCCTCATAGGTAGTTTTTAAGCTGTAACTTGCTGCAGTACATAGGGATGGAGATGGGTATCTTGTGGCTTAAATTCTGGAGTAAGAGTCAGAAGATGGAATTCAATTCCAGAGCCAGTGATCATGGGAAAAGTTGCTTAATATTGTATCTCCCTCAACATATGTTAAACTGAGATGAATTCTACGATCCCATATTTTTTAATAGGTGTGGTATAGACTGTGTGTGTTTCCATTCTTTGTATATGAAATGGATTCTATAGCTAGACTTTATTATAAGGAAAAGCATGTTTATAATAAAACCTATTTTCTTTCTTTTTTATTATTTTTTTTCTTTTTTTTTTTTCTACTTCTTGGATATGGTGGGCATGTCTTCCACAAAGTATTCCATATAGTTCACCTTCAAATCGGGGATATTGGGCTGAATTAGGCAGTCTGACTTAGTGCAACTGTTCTATTAACAAAATCAGTAATAACTTGTTGGTCAAGCTACTGAAATAAGAATATTTACTAAATATCAAGTTTGGTTAGTAGTCCTTTGGGGTCTTAAAGTATCTCCATTCTGAGGAAAATACAAGCACAGGCATATAACACAACATATTTTATGCAGGCTTAAGGTGTGCTAGTAATATAGCCAAACTGTACAACTCTGCTCTCCCTTTATGCAGAATGCAAAATTGCCTATATTGTGTACATATTGAATTTGCCAGTTAACTGTGCATCTAATAGCAACTTTAGCAATGTCCGAGCTTTTTCGTGTGCATGTGAACCAGTACAACAGATGAATACTTGGGTTCCTAAATGAATATATCTATATTTATATTTTTTATTTATTTATTTCCCAAAAAATTTTGCTATGTGTGCAGTGTTTCTTCAGCTTGTTTTTTGTAGACACATAATGTAACCTTAACTAAAGGTCATTTTTGTTTACTGTAAGCAGGAGTTTCACATTCTTTTATACAGTGTCTTTCTAAATCTTTATAGAGTTACGTGCTGGGTGAAGTCCTTCTGCTTCTGACGTAGGATGTGTATTCATGGATCATATGTTCCATTCCTTGCATATTTTCCATGTTTCTTTGTGTGCAGTTCAAATTATTTCCTTCACAAAACTACCATAAAGAGTACAAAATTATTTTATGGTCTGGTGTTTGTTGGCATTGCTGCTGTATCAAATAAAATCAGCATCTGGAGACATGAACAACTTGTTTATTAAACTACTGTATGCTTGCTTGTACCAGAACTCATTCAGAACACAGTGTTTGTTCCCAAACAGTGTCAGAGCAACCTTATTCTTCATGTAATGCTCACTAGCAGATTATACCTGCTGATTAATCAGATGAATAAACAGTCACAACTTCTCTTGTAGCTTGCCTATAGATCTCTACTTCCATTGTTCATATCTGCAATTAGTAATATGCCCTAGCATGCAGAATTTTGCTGCTGCTTTTAGAGCAGGGTGTGATAGCAATATGCCTATCTGTCCACATATTTTATGTGTGCATTGCAAAGGGGTGATTTTGTACCTTATACAGTTAGCTCACAGGGAGAAACTGGTAACAATTACTTCTGTGTGAACTTCATGGATTGCAGGTAACCCTAGGGAAGCCAAGCACAAATGCATTTTGCGAGAGCAAGTAAGTAAACCTGCAGATGTTTAAGCTTGCAAATACCTTGTCATCGACAAGACACTTTCGGAACTGCAGGAAGAAAGGAGAGCGAAACCTAAAGGATGAGCAGAAAAATCCACAATGGGGTTGAAAGTGGGTTGAGGAGTTTCATATATATGGGAATGTAAATGTTATGGTTTAACAGCAGCTGGCAACTAAGCTCGGTCACTCACCCCCCACTAGGATGAGGGAGAGAATCAGATGAGCTAAAGTGAGAAAACTTGTGGATTGACATAAAGGCATTGTAACAGGGAAAGCCACTTCCCAAGGGCAGACAGGCATTCAGCCATCTCCAGGAGAGTGGAGCCTCATCATGTGTAACAGTGATTTGGGAAGACAAACCCCATCAGTCCAATCATTCCCCCCCTTCCTCCTTCTTCCCCTAGCTTTATATGCTAAGCACAATGCCATATGGAATGGGTTATCCTGTGGGTGAGTGGAGGTCAGCCTTCCCAGCTGTGTCTCTCCTGTAACTCCTCGTGCCCCCCAGCCTCCTGGCTGGTGAGGTGGGTGAGTAGCAGAAATATTTTTGATGCTGTGTGAGCCCTGCTCGGCAATAGCTGATGTATGTCTGTGTTATCAACACTGTTTCCAGCAAAAATCTCAAATATAAGCACATGCCAGCTATTATGGAGAAAATTAAATTCAGTTAAAATCAGTATGTTAACTTAATCGTGCATTCTTCTTTTGGACACTGAGAAAAGTAGCACTTTTTTCACAGGTTCCAAGTTAGCTAAGAAGAGATGAGGAATAAAGTGCCTTCCATTAGCAGTTTTCCATAAAGACAGCTGTAGTTACCAAGCTGCCTCGCTCATATCTAGGCTGTACTTGCCTCTTTTAGACAGATTAGTCTACTATGCCCAGACACTTTAACGTATGAAAATGGGATTCCCCTTCAGTTTGCCAGAAAGATTAACCTCCAGGCAGATCAGTGCTGAAGTGCCTGCTTGATGTTTTACTTTTAGGCTGTATGCTATAGTGTTTAAAAAAGTTTTCAGCTAACAAAATAATTCAAATATTGGCAAAGAAAAATCATTTGTGGATGAACCATTTAAAAAAAACTATAACTGGCAGAGGAATGCATTACTTTAAAGGATGCTGACTTTATTAGTTGATGTGAAGTTGATATCAGTGTGGCAGACTCAGAAACACAATAAATCAGGGAGTTCTGAAAGGCAGCCAAGTACAGAAAGAATGAATTACATGCAGAAAACTCCTATTATGGAGATGAATAATTTAACAAGATAGAAAAAAAGGATATGTTATCTTAAGTACTGAAGGATTAACTGTATTACTTTACCTCAAACAATCCAGTTATTCAGTGAAGACTTTTCTCAGCTGCAGATATTATTTCAGTTAAGTTTTTTGATTTTAAATTGAACTACAGTAAACTGGCAATGTGATACAGTGCACAGTTATACAGCAAATAAGGGAATGGTACCAATTTCTTGTGGTACTCAGTGGATTTTGTTTTCAAAACACTGCATGTGGGTGTCAAACTACATGTATAATCCTGCACTGGTGGAAATGGTAGGAGTTAATACTCTTGTGATCTTGAGAAGCAAAACGAGAGACTGCCACTCTTTGAAGGTACATCTGAGAGCTGTGGTATGTTTCTTTGTTGCGAGACTTAGATTTAACAACTTTGCATTTTCTTTGGGAAAGTTATTAAAAGCAGCAAAAGGTGTAAAAAGGATGTTTTTGACAAGGATATGAGGGAGGCATTCCCCCTCCTAACCAAAGCCTTTCATAAAGTCAGTGTATGGTGGGATAGAAGGGACAATTCTGAAGCTTGTTTTGAGGGGGAAAGGCAGACCACTACTTGAATTAATCTGAGAAAAAGCATTTTAGCAGATGTGTATATATATTCACTTCTCTCTTTCATTAGCAAATGCTTTTTTTTGGAGGATGCTATTTCTCAGTCATCATGGAAAGAAAACAGCTGGTAATTGCTTTATTTTCCTTATGTTTGGAAAGCAGGGAGCTGAAATTGAAAATTATAGGGCTTTCTTTTTCAGTTCAGAGACATGACTTGCAAGGGTAACTAACTCAAGTGCCAAATCCGTGAAACCATTGTGTTTGTCAAATAGAATATGGGCTGGTGGCAAGGTTGCCAATGAATATAGATAACTGAAGACTTTGTGTGCATCCCATAGGTGTGACTAGAATATTTTCAAATTGATAGGTTAAATTGTATAATATTATCCCTGAAAAATACATATTTTTATTTGTTATTATTTGTGTGCTATCAATTCAACTTTGCCCTTTGGTTTACAAATGATGTTCTTTGGAGGTGGCTGCTCTTTAGTCCTGGTGGAATTGTAGAATCTTGGAACGAAGTTATTCCTTTTATGTGTTGCTCAAGAATCTGTGGAACACTGAGATTTTTTTCTAATTAACAGAAAAAACACAACTGAATAGCACTTTCAGTGTCTGTTACAAATTGTTCATTTTCAGCATACTGGTTTTCTTTTTTATTTTTTGCATTGTAAATTTTCATCAAGACATATTTAAAAGGATGCAATGCTGAAAAACTTCATAATTAGTACAGTAGACTGTAAACTCGGGGAGCAGCCTGCCTAGGATGCAAAAAGATGTGATTCATGAGATTAAAGGCTTCTGTCTCTCTAATTCAAGTTATGGTACCCAGCAGGACAAAGTGATTCAGATGGTCAGCTTCAGCTACCAGCTGTCTTCTGGGAAAGAATCTAAAACTGCAAAATATCTGTAGAATCTGCTGAATATGGTACCATGGCAGCAAAGAGAGGCGTCTGTTTTAAAAAATGCATTTTGCCCAGGAGATTTCAGAAATTATTATGGCATGGATTACAAGAGGAAGAAGAAAAAGAAAGGAATGTGAAGAATAACTGTATCTCAAAAGGATTTAAGGATGGACAAACCAAACCGACATGATTTCCATTCTTGTCAAATTCATGCTAACTCACCCCAGGTTATCCATGTTTTCATTCAGTATAACTAGGATTTCTGTATAAACAGGCCAACAGCTCATTTCAAAAACTGTAGCTTTTTAGGTATTAAGGATCATTTCTTACATTTTTTTAGTAATAGAAATTTTATCAACACAGAGAATTCAGTGGACATATTTATAGAAAGATTATTCAGTAAGGTTCAAATTTTTATCTTGACAGATTTCTCTGTATTTTTCATTAGATGAAAGTATAAATTTTATTTTACACTATTTTATAAAATAAACTACAATAATAAACATTTCAATGTTTATTTAATATTAAATATTTAATATTAATTTTAAAAATAAATTAATTTCTCTTAATCTAAATCACTTCATTAAAGACACTTACCAGAAAAAATCTAAATAATGTTAGTTTCAAATTGATTGAACCCAGATTTTGAAACCATGGAATATTCCAGGAAGAACATCTTTGACTCCATATGCTCCAATATGCAATTTCGGGTCAGTTCATATTGTTTAAAATGTTTCTTTCTTGATTATTAATTGAAGACACATTCTTTTGGGCCTCTTATCTTTCTTGTAAATGATGGTCTTTAAAATCTTAAATCCTAGGACCATGCAGATGGCTTTCCAGGAAGGATAGCTCGTTAATGCACTGAAGCCACCAGCCATCTGTAAAAAGAATAATCTTACTCTAATCAGATTTTATGGAAGGATTTTTCACGTTTAGATGTAACATTAAATTAACAGCAGCAGAACAGTGAAACAATTGCATAAGAAATATAAATCCAGTTTTTATAGCTTTCTGTCAGTATTGTGAAAAATAATCACTGCTAAGGAAGATGGTGGTCTTCTGAAATGTTTTAGCAGATGCTCCAAATGTTTGACTACAGTACCAGCCATCTGACTGCAATGGAGGATTTGCATGTTGACTGGAATTTATTCTGTTCTTTTAACAGTGAAACTGTGATTTTTTTTTTTCCCCCTGTCCTTTTTACATGCTTCCCTCTCTCTACACAGAAGGCAATCCTAGATAAGCAAATTAATATGTGGGATAGCTCCTCTTCATTGTTCTGTGCAGCAGTTCCAGCTTTTCATAGCCAGTTGGACTTGTTAGGAGAAGCTGAGCGATTGGTTGTTTCCTGGGCTCCGTTTCATAAATTATAACCCAGCATGCATGAGCATGATTCCTACAGTTGCAGTAATCCAGAGGCCTGTCAGTTCCTGACTTTATGCGTGTTTATTCCTACTTGTTTTATAATATTGCACTGGAATTTCCTGTCTTAGATAGTTTGCTATTGCATCGTCAGGACTCTGTGAGTAATTTTGACTTTTTCTACTCTGTTAATTACATACCGTAAACAAGAATACTTGTGTTTAGGAAGTAGTTCACTGGCAGCTAACGTTTTGAGATTCTGTGCTGTTTAAGATCAGGTAAGTTAATTTTGTAGCTCTTTTGCTAGGTTTAAAATAGCTTCATGATGTTACATGTGGTCAGTGCATTTGGTGTTCATGCACGTCTGAGACAGACTGTGTTTGGTCCCATAGTTTTTGTTCTTCTATAATAAAATACAGTGGTGTTGCATTACACCTCATTTGTTCCTAATTAAGACATGGCATGTCTCACATTTTCAAGTATACTGTATACTAGCAATTGTGTTAGAACTAATGAAGAAATGCACACAATTCTGAGCTTGTAGTATGATAAAGAATTCCCACTCCTTTCATACTCCCCCCTTGTGTCTCCTCTAAATAAGAACGGACGTCAGTAAAAGGCATGATAGTGTTAACAACTATTGTGTTAAGCAACTGCAAGGGTTAACAGCCTCCTCCCTGCCCTCCTCTGCCCCCCCCATTTTTAAGTGCTATGTTTTCCTTAATTTGCAGAGATATTTTTTCATGGCAAGGAAAATGACAGCATGTTGGAGTTCAGACTTTTAAAAGCAAATTCTACCCACAGTGAACTAGAAACCTGTGGGAAATGCTGTACAGGATCTGTGGTTTAATCAGATGGAGTTATCACAGTGACTCCCTTGTTGGTTTCCTGAGATTGTCAAGTGTTACCTCTGCACAACTCAGGCTGAAAACAATAGAGCAACAGATTGAAATCAGAAATTAGAAAGCTGCTAAAGTAACACTCTACACTTCTCTCATAAATGCTGTAAGATCATATTCATTGCTATAAACACATGTCCATGCGAAGACCTTTCCAGGTTGCTTTTTTTTCCACTGGAAATGTCACTGTGCTGTGAGGTGTAATAAAGTTAGTGTTTGCTGGTAAATAGCTTGGTTTATATCAAGAAGCACAGACATTCTGCGAGCAAGATATAAGCCTATGCTCTTTCTTATTAGTTTTCATTTTTGAAGTCTTAGCTTTTCAGATGGAATTGTGTGACTAAATACTTTTAAATAGTAAATATTTTTCAGACAACTGCCTTGCTCTTTCTAATATATATTATTGCTCCTGGGTATATAAAATGCTCTTGTAAAACTTCTCTAGATATCTTTTTTTGCTAGCAAAGAAATTGTTTTTCGACCCTGAAATAGAAAACAGAAATGTAATTTTAGCAATATTGCTGCTTGCATGTCTTACATTGTAATGCCCAGACGCTTGCAAGATTAAACTGACCATCACAAACTGGAAGTGAACACTATGGTGATCCCGTCTCAAATATTTTTGTTAGATGTGGATCAGCAAAGTGAACAACTTCACTCCTCTAAATGGCTTCGTGAAGTTTAACAAGGGGTTTGATTGCACAGATAATATTTGAGGTAACTTTTGCCAACTTTACCATACTGGTCAGATAAAGCAAGTAGATATGCTATTACTTTTTGGTAATATTAAACCTAAAGCACAGTGAAATCAGTTTGACTGTGATGATATGCATTAAATAAGATAACAAATTATATTATAAATTATTAATTATTGTGATAGTTATGGTATAGGAAATAAGAATCCAGAGTTCTCTTAGACGTGTAACCTGATTTCGGCAGAGTTCCTCTGACGTATGTAAAGCACAAGGAATTCTGTTGGTGAGACATTAAACTTGGAGAATGTGGTATTGTGGTCTGAACAGCCACGTGACTTGTCATGTCTCATCTGAATGGAAGTTATTTCTGCCAAGACAATTTTTTTCATATAGTCAGATTATTTAGCTCTGAACATTGCTACTTTACTTCTGTTCTCAACAAAAAAGAGGGACTATGGAAAAAAACTTGCAAGTTTAAGTGAGTTTCTTATGATGCTGTGTTTGCTGTGATCCTAAGGCGAGCGATGTGCTGTAGCTGAGCACGTGGACTGCTAACAATTCTTTCAATACCATGTTTCCAGCTGAAACTGCATTGAGACAGAATTCTATATGTTATACTTGTAATCTAACATATCGCAAGCAGTGCCTTCAGGCTGGATGCTGTTCAAACAAGTAGTGAGAGGAAGTCCTTGCCCTTAAGAGATTATAAACTAAACAGGGTGGTAGGCACAGGATGGGTATGTGCACAGCTTAAACATAACCTTGGGCAAGTCAGAGCAGGTCGACAGCTAAAGAAAGAATGAAATCCTGGAATATATCTGCAATATGATGTTGTATTAGATGTATCTGTAGCAAAGACCCGAGGCAGTGAAGGTCCACATTAGAACACCTGTTTGATCCGAGAAGAAGCATAGGTGCATTGTGCCAAAGCTAATTAGGCCAGAATTAGCTTGCACTGAATATTTTACTGCTTCTTGTCTAGAGGCTCCCATAATTCATATCTCAGGGCCTCTGATGTTACTTAAAAGAAACTTTTTGTCTTCTCTGAAGTTAAATAACTCTCTCAATATTTTACATCCACTTTAGGAAGGCTAGATATCTAGAATTTTAGAACTCTTTGGAAAGGTTTTCTCAAGTGTTTATAAAAGAGTCTCAGATTTGTAGCCTTGTTTAAAACATGCCAGAGGCTCTTCTTTTTAAATGCAAGGGAGCTTAACTTCAAAAGGAAGACAGTAGAAATTATAGCTTTTACGTAGTGCCTACCTTGTGTCCTTCTGTCTTTGTTGTTTGTATTGGTGTTTGGCTGAATCAAGTAAAATTCCTGTGTGTTAGTCTCCTTAAATTTAAGGTTGACATGAAAAAGTGTTTTACATAATTTGAAAGAACTTAATAAAGAAACTCTCCCTTAACCTAGAAGACCCGGTGTTTTCAGTGTGAGAGCAGGTATCCACGTCAGCAACAGTTAGCCCATATTCTGCTGATAATTCATGGCAGCCTTGGGAATCAAGCACTGGTCAAAGTTAGTAGAGGATCAGACAGGACCTTCTGCTGCTATTGCTATAGTTATGCAATTTTATTTGAAAATAGTAAGTGACTTTGTGTGTGCCACTGCTTGTCTTTGGAACAAATATTTCTGCATACCTCAATTTTAAAGATATAAAATACTTTGTGTTCAAAGAAGAATGTATTTATGTGACTGTATTGTTATGGTTCTACATTGTAATCTGTCATACAAAACATTATAGAATTTATAACTAGAAATTTTGCATTCACAAGAAAACATAAAGAATTTTGCTTAGCCAAATGTATGCTAAACTTTTCCTTCTCACATTTACAGTGGTCTCTTAGAATTTCTGAATTAACTATGCACTCTATAAAAATTATTCCAGATCTTAAAAAATAAAAAAAATAGATTAAGATTAAAAAAAAAAAAAAGATGCTTTTTTTCTTTTCTTTTTGAATGGAAGGTGTTTTGCCTTCTTTCAGGATGATCATTAAGCATTTGAATGGTCTTGGAAACAAGAAAAAAGTGTGATCAAGTCAATACGATAATGTATTGTATCCTCTTAAAACAGCATAAACATACATCTTTGATGTCTGTGTGTTCTGGTAGATCATCCAGCAGACTGAAAAGTGTGGAATGCGAAGGGCAGAGACAGAGAGCAAAGAAAGAACTAGATGGAAAAACATGTGAGCTCCTATCACATTTGGAAGAAACCAAAGGGAATAACTGGGAATATTTAAAAGAAAATTAGCTGTTCCAACCAGTATCTTCAAAGTATCTTAAACATGTTGATTTATGGTATTAAATAAAGTATGTGATACAATTTGGCCCAGAGGGGAAAAGAAAAGGTCTCTAAGTCATATTAATGAACCAGCTCATGGCTTGCTTCTGTAATTTTGTCTTTGTAGTCACTTTCTGTATGATAGTTATGCAGTGAACTTACTGATGATAAAATATGCCTCAAAGATGAATGTGTGGATGTTCATAGTAGGTGAGAATTTACATTGTATAGATATGGAAAATTGTATTACTTGCAGGTATTTGCATTCTTAGGATGAAGGACAGAATTGCTTTGGTTTTGTTGTGTCAGGATTTGAGTTCTGTGCATCTGAAAAAGTAATTCTCTGTGTCCTGTGTCCCAGCTTGCTCTGATGAATGAAAGTATTGTTACCCAAAGTAGAATACAGATGTATTTACATTTTCAGGCAGTAACACAAACATTCTGCCCAAGTAGCATAGCTCCTGGCTTGTGTGCAGAGAACATGCTGTTCACTCAGGGCTCGCTGGAACTTGCTGTTCTCTGCACGAGAAATGATGGTGTCTTTTGCATTAAATAATTTGCTAGCAAGTTTTACCTGTCATGATGATTCGGAGAGCTAGCAAAGCTCAATGTTGCTGTAGCCTGGAATCTGAATTACAGCCTGTAGACAGTCTGTTAGCTTTCTTGATGCATCATATTCTAAATACGATCTCATTTATATCTCCAGTTCTGACAAAGCAGACCAAAACCTTTTTGAATTTTCATGGTCATAGACTCTTGAGTAAGGACTGTAAATATGTACCTTGTAGGTTGCCAAACAAAAAACTGAAATTATTTTAGTTCAGTAATGGATTTGAAAAGCTAAAGGGAGAAAAGCAGCTTTTTGTGTATTATATGTATTATATGTATGAAATTAGCTGTGTATAATTTTTTTATTAAAGTGTGGATGACAAAAATTGTATTTGATGTGTTTGGATGTGGTCTGAGGGTAAGATAGGAACTGAAGTGGAAGAAGGTGGAAGGTGGTTTTATGGCCTGTGACAGAAAAGGATATGGAGGGAATAAATTGAGCTGATAAAGCTTGAAAGCTGTTTTATACGCCATTTCACTGGTAAACCAGAATTTTGAGAACATAAGGGATGTGCATGCTGTGAAGTGTGATTAATCGAATCTGTGTTTGTATATGGCTGGAGTTATCCTGAACAGTTCTCAAAAATCTTTTCTGGTTAGTTAAGAAAAATTGCATTTGACTGCAGTACATAAGTGTCTGACACAGTCAGGGAAAGCAATACAGCTGATCTTGCTATGAAGAATTTCAATATGTGACTCAATCAGTATTTGGTGATAGCTATATTTCCCCTAAGGTACCACATTTTACAAATGCAATTAAAAATAACAGTGTTTTGTTCATTTTATCTTAGAAATTTGAACACATGGGCCCTTTTTAAACATTAAGTGCCTTAATATATTTCTTTTAACATCATTTAGAGTACTACATGTGATAATTTATGATTTACCCCCAAACCAGAGTTAGTGTGTGGTTGAACATGCATAACAATTTACATGCACAATTAAAAGTTGAATTTTTTGATATTGGTTTTACTTGCTGTTCTTAAAACTTGAATATAAAATTTCATTCAATCTGCATCAAAACATTTTAAATTTTTCTTCAAAATCAATATCTAAAAGTTAAGTTGTCCAAATGTAGTCTATCTTTTCCTTATCTTGTTATCTAGGGATCTTCTCTCTAAACTCTTTGAACTCTGGGCATTGATGTTAAGGTTTGTAGTTTCATTAATTTATAGCCAAGGCTTCTGCACTGATTCCTATCCTTCTGTCTCTTCTTTCCGGCTTCATGAGTAAATTGATATAGAAGAGAAGATATATTTGTATGAGAATGTATTTTCTACCTTCTTTACACTCATTACACGCATACACTGATATAAAATTAGTGTAGCGATTAGCTATTTATGTGCACAAACCATCACTTACACAAAGAAAATCTATAATATGCAAATCATACTTGAAAAACCTCTTAAAAATTAAATTGAGAGCTGAGTTTCTTAATATTTGCACTTTTCAGAATCCAAATACTGTATGCAGCTTCTGGACTCAGCTCATGTGGAGGTTTGAACATCTGTGGCTCATCCATGTAAACAGATGGTGAGATCTGTGATGTCCCAGGCACTTGTGGTGAAACGTGGTGTCTGGCAGAAACGTATTTGTACATCCACCTATCTTCGACCATTAAAACGACTGGCCTTGCTCCAGCCTTTTTGTATATGAAATTTCTAGAAGTGTGCTGCCCTTGATCTTCAGGAACATACAGTCTGTTATTTGCCTCTGTTATCTCCATATGGATGCTTCCTATCAAGATATTTAATTAAGAAGAGAGGGGAAGTTGCTAATCACTAACCTTTTTTTATAATAGATTCCCAGTTAGTGGGTATAGCACAGCATGTGTGTATACAGTAAGTGAAACAATTAGCTGAGACCTGAAAACACCAGTTATCAATATGCTTTGAATTTAATTAAAATTAAGAGTTACAGGAACATGTACTTAATGCCCTGTTAATTGACATTGTGGGGTATTTTTATTTAAACACAAATCTCTCCTTTGAAAATGAATCTGTTGCTCTGAATAATCTCTTCAAGTTTATTTTGGATGAAGACAGCTACTCTCAATGACAAAACAAAGTCTGCAAACATAAATCGTGGTCATTACAGTCATTTCCTGAAGCCTTCTCACAGAAATAACACTAAGGCCCTTTATTCAAATATTCAGATTGAATTGCTTTTTCATGTGCATAGCTGTGGGAATACTAATGTATAGGATCACCCATGGGAAGAGATAGTCATAATAATGGTGTTCCGAAAAAGTGCAATACAGAATAATCAACAGTCTAGTAATTTTTCTGTGCAAGACAACTAATGAAAGATGACTTTTAAAATCCAGTGAAAATGTAGCACTAGAAAAGAGTTACATGACTGTAATGGGACAAATATAGCCTCTTATGTCCAGGTTTGGGTTGCAATAGGAAAATCGAGCAAGAGTAGAAAGGAAAAATAGTCTCCTGTAGGTTGTTTAGTAACATTTGTTGGCATATTTGGTAGGGTAGGAAATAAATAGAATAAAAAGTAGAAAATAATCCAGGAAATGTCTACTTCTGCAATGTGTAAGACTGAGAAATTTGAATGTGATGTTTATGGATAAAGGACCTGATTTTTCTTACATTATCTTCTTTCTGCATGTGCTGTTTAAATGAAGGAAGAATTGCTTACTTTTGGATATTATTTCCTCTAGCTTCAGCTACTGATTCTTAATTCTGTCTCCTAGTGAGTCTTATTGCAACTAAGAGCAAAACATCACCTTCAAACTCTGTTGTTAACATGTGATAAAATCATTCTAAGTGCTTTCCAGTCCTGGCTAAGATTCTTAGCTTTTTAATATAATCCCTGGGTTTAGATACTCTTGATCTCTCTAAACTATGTCAAGCATTACTTTAAAAATTCGTCTCTTCATTGAGGATGCTTTTCAAACTTAGAAGGTTTTTACGGCTCATTGAAGTTTCTGCTTTCAGAGATGCTAAGCAATATAGCATGTCAGTTGTATTAGTGTTAGGACAGCCTGTCCTGGAAAAAAACCCCATACTTATTCTCTCTGGAATTTGCTCTTTCATGGTCATGGTTTGCTGCAAGTGGACCACTAAGAGTTATAAATGTACTTTGCTGATAGAAAGCAAAGTCTGTTTTGCTCTTGTGGCTTAATTTTTTCTTTTTAAAACTGGTATCTGTTTGCAGGACTGCAAGGTTAGAATCCTTAATAACTCAGGTATGAACTTCCCTATGAAATTAGGACCATGCACTCACCCATGTTACACAGCTCTGTGTCTCGTATTCCTAAACCAGTTCAGGCTTAATTTGTTTATTTATCTCTATCTCCACTCCCCATACCCACCTCCCTCGTGAAAAGTATCTAAAGTGATGTTGAAATTATGCTTCCTTGCAGAAAATCTCCTGCATGTGAAACTTGAATAGTATGAAATCTGATACGTCCAATGTGCTCTGGAGTCTGGTGATGAGGGTTCTTAAAGGTCAAACAATAGCCTAGGACAGGAAGAGCTGGGGGAGACAGATACAGTGAAAACTTGTCTGTTCTTCCTACTGGTAACAGGTCTCACCATGTCCTGCCTCCCAGACCAAGCTAGCTGGCAGAGCTCACAGTGCCAGGAAACATGTCTGTAGTTCCTGTAGTGGATCAGTGGTCCAGGGTTCAAACTTGCGCCCCAGCCACACTTTGTTTGGCTTTTGGGAGTTCAGGTCTCTCCAGTGTGTTTACTCATTGAGCTGCTGTGTTGCCTTTTGTCTGGGTAACTTCTCAGCCTGCTTCCTACACCAACTGACCAGCTTCCTGGTCAGCTGCTCTTTGCTTGCTTGGAAAGGCAGGTCCTCGCCAGCCAACAGCCCTCTCGTTGTCCAACAAAGGGCAGGTCCAGGAAGAAAAGCCCACGGGTAAGAGGAAATGTTCCCTCCAGAGCAGGGACTGCACACGCAGAATGCACACTGTCAGGGGAACACACTGCATGCTTCGTACAAAATTTGTATGTGAGGGCTTTGGGCACAGTCTGCAGCTGACCTGAGAGTCCCCAGAGGTGTGGCTCCAGTACAACCTATTCTCTGCTTCAGTTGCCTTGCTGCAAGTTTGCTCTGGGGGTTTCATGTAAAAAGACTTAAGAAAACTGTGAGTTAAACACTGGATGGAGACTTTGCATGGGAAGCTGTATATGAACTCACAAATTGTTTATGTTTACAACATATAGAGATAGCAAAAAAGAAAACAGCACAAAATGTTTTAAAGTTCAAACAAGAAGTTAAGCTAATGGCTTTCAGTAGAATTGCCTGCTTGGAATTAGGCACTAATGTAGTTCCTTGGGTTAGTAATGCATTTCGGATTCTCACAGAAAAAAGCTTAAAGAATGCATCTTTTGCCTGCTTTTGTACCTTGCAGTATATTTATATTAAAGCCTGCAGGTTTTTTTTCTGTTCATCATAGGGATAACCCATGACAAATAAATGTCCAGGAATTTTTTCAGCGCTTTGTATTTTCTTAGTCTGTTATTGATTTGATTTACACCATTATATGTCTAACTATTCAATATCGCATATGTACTTTACTTTGGATAAAGTTATTCTCTCATGTGAGAAAAAAATATCATGCTGCTTTAGAGAATTCTTTGATATGTGCATTAAATAAAAATTAAAACATTTGGATTGGCGATTCCTTAGGAGATCTGAAATTATGTTGTTCGAGAGAGTTAATCCATGAACAGACAGGCTCTAAAAATATAAATACACACACACACAAACATATAACACACAGATACGTTACTGGGTGAAAAAAATCTGAACCCAAATCTGAACCCTACAATTGAAGAACCAAATCTTACAGGTACCAATTTGTGTGCAAATTCTTGCTGATATACACTGAAAATGTTTCAAAGTGCGCTATACTCTGTGATGATCAGATATTCACTAGTGACAGAGTCTAAGGACAACTGATTTGGAAGGTAAACCATATAATTATAACTGCATGACAATTTATAGTAATTTGAGGTCTTCTCCTTCTCCTTCTCCTTCTCCTTCTCCTTCTCCTTCTCCTTCTCCTTCTCCTTCTCCTTCTC
>VWPU01007726.1:0-46013 GCA_013398955.1 Callaeas wilsoni | reverse complement strand
TGGAACCTTCACCTTATACTTATACCTCCACTTCTCCTTCTAGTACTTCGACTTCTTCTCCTTCTCCTTCTCCTTCTCCTTCTCCTTCTCCTCCTCTTCCTTCCTCTTCCCCTTCCCCTCCTCCTCCTCCTCCTTCTCCTCCTTCTTCTCCTCCTTCTCCTCTTTCTCCCTCCTTCTCCTCTTCTTCTTCTTCCTTTTTCTTCTGTCTTCCTTCTTCTTCCCCCTAGTTGCTACTCGTTTTCTCATCATTCAGATTTCTAAGTCATCCACTGTCAAACAGTAATTTTGGAATTCAATTGAACTTTTACTAATGAAATTCAGTGAAAGAGCTTATATAAAACCCTATAAATAATAAAATTGCAAATGGTCTCTTTTAAAAGCAGCATAATGCTAAAATCATTTGTAATATTAATCCATTCATGAAATTACAATTTAACTTGATAACTCTAAATATTTAAATGAAGCCAGTTCCATGACAAGATTTTACATGGAATTAGGTTTGAAGAAATATAAACCAGTGTCAGATTGTGACATTGTGCAGCCAGTCCCTGCTAATTTCAATTTAAATCTTTGAAAGCAAAATGCAGGTAAAACATGAGAGTGTAGTAAAATTTTAGGACTCGTACTGTCAGTTACTCCTGTGCAGATGATTCACGAAGGGAAAAGAAAACAGATGTGGTCAGTGGTTTCATCTGCATTTGCTGCCTTGGGACAGTCCCATCTATGGACACTGGAATTCTAGGTTTATTTTCAGGTTTTCTGATGTATTATTGTTCACCCTGGAGAAGTATCTGGGGAGAACTTTTTATTATTTAGGAATATTTGCAGAGGTAGTTAAAAGTGCATTCCTATATGGTTCACTTATGCAAATTTTCTTACTGCTTTCTCCATATTAACTGATCTCTTTGACTAACCTGTATCCCAAAAATTCAGTTTGAAATGCATGTCTGTTAAGTGAAATTTCACTCCAAACAAATGAAGCTTGGCAAAATTTAGCAGCAACTGGAAATATGCTTGCATGAGAAGAAGAGTAAAGGAATTTTTTTCTAAGAAGTGAAGCTGGAGGATGCTTCGCAGTCCTTATCCCATGAGCCTTGTGTGGCTGTACCCATAAGGATGACAAGGCAAGGATGACAAGGTCTCTTCAGAGAGCAGTGGGGAGGGGAAGCCCCTGGTACAGCTCAAAGTCTCAGTGGGCCTCTGAAGATGGCAGCAGCTTCACAGTGAGGAACCACTGCAGCTGTGGCTGTTGGCAGCGTTTGCTGCCTTCTGTACGGGGAGGTACTTTACACGCTCACCCCTGAACCAGGCGTGTGTTTGTTGTCTGACAAAGCATATCTGTGTACCAGCATTAGCCTGGCTTGAGATGCAGCTGACCATCTGGACCCCGAATTTCTAAAGGATTCTTTCCAAATCAGGCTTAGCATTCCCCTCTACTCCATATTCATCTGGTTTTAATTCTGTTTCTTGGGAAATATGTTGCTCATACATACTGGGAAGATCCTGTACAGCAGGAAGTTTTTACCTTCATGTTTTAAAGAGCAAATTATAATTTTCAATCTAAATGTCTGCAGATTTTTTAAAATATTTTCTAGACAAACTCCAAGTCACATGGTTGTGAATTGAAAAGAATTTTTAAAAGCTTTGCACAAGCTTTCCAGAGGAAATGAAAATTTTAAATTCAAGTTTATGGGTTTAATTCTTCATGGACTTTTTTAATATGTAAATGATTACATTATATAAATGATTTAAGTTTTTAGTACCACTATAACGATTACGATACTTGTATTAGTTTTGTTTAAAAACCACTGAGAAAAATACAAAATAATATTTTGTTTTTTCCTGCTTCAATACTGGGTGAAGGAGGAAAGGAAACTGCATAGATAGTTTGACTAAATGAAGAAAAATTTGTGAAGACAGTTTCCTAGATCCAACTTCTCCTTTCCAAAGCAAAGTCAGGAACGAATCTTCCTGTTGAAATACATGTCAAAGCTACTGAAAGGTATAAAATGTATAGGGTTATTTCAGCTCCTTAAGAGAATTTATGTTTTGTTGAACAACTGACTAATGCTTATGACACAGTAGGTTGCATGTGCAACCTAAAATCATACATTCTTTGTTATCGTATTTTATGCCTAGCAGTCTCCTGTTTACTTTTAATTACAATAGAGAAAATCACAGAGTAGTCATGGCTGGATGGCTCCTCTGGAGATCATTTAGCTCAATCCCTCTGATTACCTAGTCTGGGTTGGCCAGATCCATGTCCTGTGAGGTAGCTCCCTCAACATTTCTGAGCACTTTAGTTTCTTTTGCTACTTTTTTAAATTATCAAGATGTTTTTCCAAATTAAGTTCAGCACATGAAAGTGCCTGTCATAGTCTGTTTGCCTAGACCAGACTTTCTTTGGTGAGAAAATAACTTCTTTTGGATGATTTTTCTCTAAAAAACATGTCCTTCTTTCACATCATGAACACAAAAAGCTCTCAGGCTATGGAAACAGGAAAGTTTGAAAATTCTTTTAAAAGAAAATTTGAAATAAGAAAATTGCCTCTAGGCTCACCCAGTTATCACAAACACAGAACTATGTCTATAAAATAATCAAGGTGATCTACAACAAATAACAGGGAATCTTGACTAAGGCAGCAAAAACTGGGGACAACGGGAAAGAAAAAGAACCTGTATCCAAGTTTGTCCCCAAACAGTTTGTAGATTAAAGGTTATTTTCATTAAGGCATGTACTTGTGGAAGGAGCAGACTTGCTATTTGTTGACAAAGAGATAAAAACCCTTCAGCTCTTCGTATGTATTTCTATAGTAAAAATACACATTGACAAATTGAGAAGAATGGAGCAGTAAATACTTGGATATTTACCTATGGTGGAGTGTAAGCACTGCCTATCCTAGTTTGTTCTTTACTTGCGTTCTTCTTCCTTAACTAAATGTTTGTGTATTGCACAGATGTTGGCATTTCTAACTTTCAGGTTAATCTCAATATGCCCTTTGTCTAATTCTTTGTCAATGCAATGGAATGGGGATCTAGAGGTAGAAATGCATGGGATAAATCTCTTTTACAGTAGCAGGTAATGCAAATAGAGTATTTTTTATGTGTTTACATTAACAATTACAGGCATTTGGAATCTTCTATAATGTAAAATAGAAAATCAAATGAAAGACTGAGCACCAGGATCTTTCCAGATGTCTTTCTCATGAAAAGAATTCAGTAGTTGGGAGGAAATCAATGTCCTTCAAGGATGCCTCATATCATCAGGTAGTCTCTTCTAAAGTTTGTGAGTTAATCCATAATACTTGGCACTGTCTGTGCCCAGTTGTGTTTTGCCAGAAAGTTTTGCAGGATTTTTTTCTTTTGTTAGGCCTCTTCTCTCACTGCCAAAGTGTCTCAGACAGCTTGTTGTACTGTTATCACAGTAATAAGTAGGATTGTTTTTGTGTTTAGATGTATTTGGGCTGCTGTTCCCCTCAGTAGAATAGTATTCACAATCTCTCTGGGCCATCTGCGCTGGTGAACAGCCGCCCCTACAGTGTGCCTGCTGCCCCTTGCTGGTCCTGACTCTGGCAACAGAGCTGCTCTGCCCCTCAGCCTCCTCGGCACCCCCACTGATTCCTCTCGAAAGATGCCAAGTGCCTGCCTGATCTTTTCTGGCACCAGAAGCAAAAAAGCAAAGAAAGCCCATGAGGGCAGTGGGAGATGGGAGGTAAGGGCCTCCCAAGAGTGTCCTTGAAGGTTGAAAAGTCATCAACCAGCCCTGAGGGCTGTCTCCACTGCCTCTATCACTCCACTGCCCCGGACAGCCAGCATGACTTGGGATAGCGCAGGATACCTGCATGAGGGGTTAGGGAAGGCAGGAGAACAGGCCAGAGGTGCCACTGGTGCCCACAGTTTTGGGACAGCCACTGTGAGAACACAGCCCTGCCCAGCCGTACCCAGCCAGTGTTCTTCCCAAATGAAGCCCTCCTAGTGTAGGACCACATCCTTGCCTTGTGTGTTTCCACCAGGGCTCTGGAATAAAAGCCACAGTAAGAGCAGAGAGGGCAGTGCCATGGCAGACAATTCCCAGAGATGTCACAGGATTCAGATGAGGACAGCAGACACCACAAAGCTGAAAAGACCCTGCTTCAGAGGACCTTGTCCTCTCTTTGTGGCCTGGTGGGGATGGTTTAACCTCAGGCCAGATTCCATGGTGAGAGGCCAGTGACTGTGAACACAAGGGCCTGGCATTGGGGCAGTGGGACCACGCAGGTGGGAAATCCTGCTGACTTCCTTGGTGCAAAGAAGAGCCTTGGCTCAGCTTCTCAGACCTGTCATGGGAGAAGGACTCACCTATGATGTCCACTGGGAAAGCCTTGTAGAACACAGAGAATGATTGAGATTGGAAGGGTTCTGTGGAGATCACCTCGTGCAATCACCTGTTCAGGCAGGGCGTCCTAGAGCCAGTTACCCAGGACCATGAACAGAGCCTTTCCAAGCACATGCAAAGAAGGAAACTCCACAGATTTTCTGGGCAACTTGTGCCTGTGCTCTATCACCCACCTAATATTCAGAGGCAGCCATCTGTTTTCAATTCTTACCCCTTGCCCCTTCTCTTGTCACAGGTAACGCTGGCTGACCATTCCTTCAGCTTTTCCTCCTATGTGGGTGGTCAGTTCCCTGAAGCTAAACCAGCCCATCTTATTGACTCTCTGGGGGAGTCTCTTGAGTATTTCCTTGCATTTTTTTGTCAAATGTTTTCAAATTGTCCTTTCAAAGATATTTGAAGTTTTTGTCAACTCTCAAATAACAGTAAAGGACATCAGATTTAGTCCCCATGAGCTAATAAGATATTGATAGGATTGGAGTAATGAAGTAAATTTGCTGAATGGTGTGACTAGGATAACACTATTAAAAAGCAGTAATGTTTCAGGCTGTGATTATAATTTGAGTCATTAGTTCTTCCTCTTTTTTCATAACCCCTTCCAGCCCTCACCTTTAAATATTCAGGAAAGTATGTTTCTTTGACCTGTGCCAGCAGTAGGTCTCAAACTATATTTATTAAATTCTTTGAAGAGTCACAACCTACAGGATGTAATAAAGAGCTGTGTAATATTGTGCTCCAGTGCAACTCTTACAGCTTCCTGTGAGTCCTCTTGAAGTGTGAAACTATCTTAGCTGGTATTTATTTAGCAACAAAAGCACCTGTAGAAATGAAACTAGGATCCAGCAGAACTGAGAATTACAGAAGTGTTTTCCTTCGGATGACAGATTCCATCAAGGCAGAAATTAATTTTAAGTTTATATGCAGAGGGTTCTCGTGAATTGATTCTCAGTATTATATTTTTAAAAAATATATATAAAAGTATATTAAATATTTTTTGCTATAGGTGACAATGTTGATCCTGGCTGTACTCTATTGGAGTTTTTGCCATTTTATTCTTGTCAGTTTCAATAAAGAATGTGAGTCAGAATTTTCTCCTTCTCTCCAGGGTCCAGATAAGGCTCCCTCTCACCACCTATGGTTGATGCTTTGTGTAAAACATATGTGCCAGAGAGAAAGAAGAGTATATTGCCTTTTTCTATTAGCGGGATATTTCTGAAAAATGAAGGAACTGCTGGCTTGGGAGAAACTTGTTAGAGAAGAACATTCCTGTTTTCCAGATTTCTTGGTGCTGATGACTACAACAAAAGTGAGACTATTTGCAGGAAAACTTTGTAGCATTTAAATGAGCTAAACTCAGGGCTCAGAGGAAATGGCGAATAGCTCTTTTGAGAGTTTGTCCTCAAAATTGTCAAATGTAGGTTTTGATGCCAGGCAATTAGAGGGTTCCACGTCTTGCAGGCCCTGATAAATGCATTGACTGGGGTTGAATGGGGTCATCTGCTAAAGCCATACACTGTGGTACTCTGGGAATTCTAGATATTTATTAATCTATGCATGATCTTCTCACTTCTTATGAAGTAGTTTCTGAAGTCACTCAAGTGCTCTCAGGATTAATTTTTTTTTTTCCACTACTGCCTTCTACTAAAACACATCGAGTAGGAAAAACACCCAAAGAAGTTTGTTAGAATAATTTTTACTTTCCCCTTTTTTACAAGAGCTGCATAACACTTTGATAATATGTTCTTAGAAACAGCATGTCTGAAACACTTCCTTGGTAAATCTCCTAATTTCATCCTTTAACCTGGCCTTGAAGGCAGCTCCTGTACGACAGCCTGAAGAGAGGAGTGAAAGCTAGACAAAATGTATGACACGTTACTAGTGGGCGAAGAGCTAGTGCTACAATATGGCAAATGAAACAAATATACTTCAGTTAGAAATTTTGAGGTGATTCTTCTGTTGACTGAATGGGGATTTTTGGGCTTCTGTAAAATGCAGTGAAAATGACAGTAAGTCCAGGAAGGTGAGCAATAGGCTCTTTCTGAGAAGAGAGCAGGATAGCGTGAGTACCCACACGTACAGGAATGTATGTTCAATGTATATTGTAAACATGTTATAGATAAGTGCGCGAGGCTTCTTCTGATGCTGTCCCTAAAGGCCGTGTACAAGTAATTGTGGTAAATAGCCAAAAGTGAGAAATCAAGGTAGTGCTGCACAGAGATGCACAAGTAAAGGCCCAAATAGATTTTGCAAATAACAATGTAAATCTAGTAGTAGAGAATATCCAAAAGAGTACATTCGGACTGACTGAGAGTATTTGAGAAGACAAAAGATACAGTACAAAGAATCAAGAGATTTTTAGCCTATAAGCAGTAGCTGACTGCATGGAGAAAACTTTCAGAAAACAAAGAATCAGTAAGTAAGAAACTGAGTATGCCTTTCCAAGATGCAGAAAGGACCCTGCAAATGCAATTCAGACTTCAAGCAGCATGCGTAAGTGTAATGAAGCTGAGAGACAATAACTCCTTTAAATATGCCTCTAAAATAAAAACAAAAAACACTTTTTTTTTTTTTTTGCTTTTTTTTGACTTTCAGTATGAGAAAGTTAAAGGAAGCAGGAAATGAAAACAAAAATTTTCTGAAATTAATTGCAAGGTAGAAATCAAATATGACTCATAAGCTAGTAAAGATGATTCAGTTGCCAGTTTCAACACTTTTAAAGAAAGGGTGACATTTGCACTAAAACACAGCTGTGGATTTTGTTGACCAAAAATGAGAATAAGGAGGTTTGAGCAGTGGGAACTTGCAACTTACTGTGTACAGTCTGTGTTCCCTGACTTTGCATTTCTTAGTTTAGCTATGCTTCATCCAGGAAATTTTGTTATGAGTGGGCATGCCTGCCAAGATGGTGCCATTTAGGGTTAAACAAGAGTGCCTGGTATATAAAGCTGCTCAAGTACACTAATGTTTCATGCTGATTTATCTTCTTAATGGGACAAGTTTTCTAAACTTGGCTTTAGCTAAGTACTGAAATATGATTTCAAGTGTCTAAACATGGGGAACCAGACAAGAAAATTTTAGGCCATCTTTTGTACACTTTAAGGTATCTTGAGGATTGAAACTACAATGGGAATTTATGCTCCTGTTTCCTTTGAAAAACTTATTAGTTGTGTATTTATGCAATTAAGTGCCTAGCTAAATTTTAAATGTGTTTTTATTATGACATTCATTATGTATGTTGGGAAAAGACATACAAGAAGCTAAATAGGAAAAGTGTCCTTAAATTGAAGATATTTATCTTCCTGACAGTTCAAAGTTTTTGTTATGCGCCTTTCAGAGGAAAATCCCTGAAATTTATTAATAATTCATCATCAAGTGTGTCTGGCTTAGCTAGCATTGCTCTATGACTTTTCAATATATCAGACATGAACAAGAACAGTTCAAGTAAGCTCGGTATTCTGCAGGGAAAATTTGAAAAATATTTATTTACTTTCGTGTGCTACCCTTCACACTCATTACCATGTATTAAAATGGAGTGCAAATAGCAATAACAAAATGATTTATAACAGGAGGCTGGCAAAATGATACTTAATCTTCTGTTTTTCCTCAAAGTAACCTAGAATTGGTATTTTTCAGAGAAAATGCTCGGGCTATTTATGACCAACTATGACAAATCTCACAAATTCATAGAACATATCTTCCAGCCAATAAAGCATAGTATTATACTTCAGCAGAAAATTAAAGATTAAACCACTATTTAGAGTAAAATAATCAATTAAAGAAATATTGTATCTTTCTGAATGGAAGAGTTCTACAATAAATGACATTATCAACAAAAATAAGATTGTTCACTTGTAAGGTTTGCTTCATTTAAGGTTGCTTTACAACTTGAAAGCAATTAACCTTCTTTAGATGTTCTGTCCCTATATATATTTTATTAGTCCTGAGATAACAAGTCAAATTGAGGTACATAATGGTTAAATTATTCCCCTGAGTTAACAAAAAAACCCCTTTGATTTTTATAATAATCATAGATTGTATATTTCAAGCCTTTTGAGGCTGTCTAGTGAAAGTATTTGAGTCCCTTTGTATTTTTGTATTGGCATCGGAGGCCAGTACTTGGGAAAATAAGCAAGCATACCATACAGCATTAGAGCTCAGACTGATTTCTCCCCTTTCCTCCATACCAAGAGTGAAGGTCCTCAATTTGTCACAGGTGTAGCTGGGCATGAAACTGGTATTGCACCCAAAATTTTCCCTACTGCTCTATGGGAGACGCATGGTTAAGGTGGAGTAAAGGTGATTGTCCATGTTGAAATTCAGTGGTAGAGATAAATCTCTGACAAAAACTTGATACTCATAGGGGGATCACAGTGTTTAGATGAAAGAAATAAGAACAAATACAACCTTTTGGTGCAATGTAGAAATGTAGAAAAGAAGAAATCTACATTTCTAACCTTAGATACTAACAAGTTTATTCTCTCATGTCATTATTTCTAGTGTCAGTATAGTCCTTTATTCACTGTAAAATGGGCCAGAAACAGATTTTAGATGTTTTTTCAGTCTGTTATTATAAAAATATTTATTTATTTTTTCTGCTTCTCCGAAGAGTAGTTTGGATCTTTATGATTTAAAACATATCATAATCAGGGATTTTGTACTTTCCTGCCTGAATAGTCCAGTGCAGACTGTATATGGCATTTTCAGACATCCAAAAAGAATCAAGGAAAGTGCAGGGCAGAGGACTGCTTTATTTAGAAGTGTATGTAAAAAGAGATGACCTACGAAAGTTGCTTAGTTGGAACAAGATTTGTAAAGGTAAACATGTTAGCCCATTTTAAAAAAGTGTACACCTTGATAATATACATACGTACATAAAGACATCAAAGCATCATTTTAAATTATGGTTTCTCATATTGCCTATTTAAGAGCTTGCCTAAACATTTTTTTTATTTTTAATTGAAACAGTATTTTCTCAGAAGGTAATGTTTAGTAGCCGCACTTAGGAGTATCACTGTGAACATGTTTGTTATTGGTCTAACAAGACCCAACTTTAGTGGATAAAAAGATTCTGTTTTAATTTGGACTGATATATGGGAAATGGCATTCTCTAGATGTATAAGAATGCAATAATGAAAGTTCTTCTTCAATATGGTTGTGGTTCTGAAGGGTTTCTGGCTTTCAGGTCCAGAGATCTCCTGGTCTGGAACAGCCTAATGCAGAGTTCTGCAGTCAAAGTTACAGATACCAAATTTGTTTTTCTAAATGGGCTGAAAAAAAGGCTTTTTACTGCTCTCAATGCAGAATTGCAGTTTGATTTTGTTACAATTACTTTCTGAGCTTTTTGTTCCACCAGTTGTTGGGTAAATTTTGCCTGGATCTGTATTGTTTGAGTCCTTTGCATGAGCTGATATTAGCTCTTGTCCCATTAGTCAGAGTTCAGGCAGACATGCAGACCATTTCTCAGAAGATCATTGTCTGTCTCTCAGAAAGGTTATGAGTTTTGTGAAGCTGGTCATGACATTCTTTCATCCACCCCCACAGGGTCTACAGGGTAGTAAGGAGCTGCAAAGTTTGACGAACTAGATAAATATATGTCTTAAAGTAAAGCAGCTGTTCAACTTCCTCCTTCCCCCTCACTCTGCAGTTCTGGGAGTACAGCATTCCCATTGCTATATTCCCACACTTCAGTGGTCAGTATCATCCTGACCTGCAGTCCTCTCTTCTAAGGACTGTTTTTTACTGTTTATTTCTTTTCTGAGTAAAAATGTCAGCTGATGCCTTACCTCAGAACAGACAAGAACGCCAGTTTCCTTTTTTTAGTGTGATGAGAGCAGACCCATGATGGACATGGAAAGCAAGCTGTAGTTCTCCAAAGTTTAATCATGTGCTTAATGTGTTCCATTACAGGAATGTGCTCCATGTGTTCCACCCTAGGAAGAGAGGAGCCACCCTTTGAGAGTCTCTGAAACACTGGAGCACATTAACATGTCCCTGTTGGCAAGTGTCAGGTGAATTTTACTAAATTAGGCTCTGTTCTGCCAGCATGTGCAGCAGCTACCTATTGTCAAAGCTGCTGGCACAGCCTCTATCTTAGCCCAACTTGACACTGAGCATCTTTTACAGCCTTGTGGTGTTCAGATGCCCATCATTCTTCCAATCTGACATAGGAAGAAAAGGGATCATCTAGCTGCCCAGGAGTTGAAAAAGCATTCAGAAACAAAGGCTGTGTAATCCAACTGTAAGTGTCCATAAGCAACAAGTAGTGCGATACTGCAACCTGCTTGGCCGTAAATATTAAACATCACTCAAATCTTCTAGTGATTTAAACACACATGCCTTGTTTCCCATCTCTCCCACTCTGCATTAGTACTCTTTTTATCCTTTTGAGAACAGATTAAAGGAAGCAAGTAGCAATATTGTATCCTGGTATATTTGTAAAGAAAATGCACATTTCTTCAGAAAGTCTAAGGGGAATAGGCAGTCGTTTGTGTGGGTGTAGAAGTCCAGCATGGCTCTGTTTTGTGCTGCTGGAATCAGTGCAGTTATTATTAAGGCTGTTTGGAGTATTGCTCTGTAACAATGTACACAAGCTCAGTTTGACTGCAGGATCTGAGCAATACAAGGAATCATACGCTGGCCACTCTGGTCACAGTTACCTCTGAATGTTCCAGTGGTTCTGGGGATTTGGCTCCATGGGCTTTTTTGCAAGTTCTCTTTTTTCCACCAAGGTTTTTTCTGGTGCCTTTTTTCTTATTGCTTTGTCTCCTTCTTGGGTACTAGCTTCCTTTTGGCTTTGCTGGGAATTAAAGCTCCTACTTACCAAGAATCATGTGGCTCTATACCTTCCTGATTTTCTTATAGTTTTCACCTTTAAAAGATACTTTGATTAGCTGGACACTGTATTTTATGCTTAGGAATTTTCCATTCCTTTGACCCTGCCTCTTTTCTTCCTACCAGCAAATTAGGGAAGAATGGATTTCACCAAGATTTAACTTACATTTTATTTTAGGCCAATGCTCTTTGTGCACTAAAAGTCTGTCTGTCACTAAATTTCCTTATTTGGAGTAGGTATGCATAGGCTAGCATCCTTGTCTCCTAAATTCCAGGAATGTTTCTGGTAAAACAAAGTCTTGAAAACAAATACCTAGAAATTACTGCGAACTGTTACATTAAATCACACTTTTTCGTAGACTCAGTTCACATATCCCCATGCTTTTTGCATGTTTTACTACTGAAGGAGTTAAATTTAAGTTAACCAGTGTTTTCCAAAAACCTTAAATATTGCGAAAGTAAGGTCCTGTAAGAGAAATGTATGTCAAAGTAAAACAATAGTCTTGTATATGGGTAAGCAAATGGTATGGCATTTTGCTTCAGTAATTCGTGTGAAACACAGTTGTTTCGTATATTCTGAGACGGTTACTTTACTGTCTTCAGTCTGACCTGTGGCCACCCCTGTGTGGCTGTGGCAATGAATGCAAGTGAGTAGCACATGCTTAGGATCCTTCTTCTAATATATGCCATGGCTTAATAAAGCAGCATTAGATGTCTGTTTCTTTTTGCATCCTCTGGAAAGCAAGGGGGGATCCTTAATGCTTGGACTACTGGTATTGGGTATAATATGTGCAGCTTCCCTCATCGGTGTATTTTGGCACAATAAAGACTTGAACTATGTGGGATATTGGTTTATATCTGCAAATCCACAGCTAGAAAAAGGTCATGTCTGTCACCAAATCTAATGAAAACAATATGTTTCAGTGTTCTCAGTGAAATAAACTCTGGAAACTCCTTTCAGGTGACATGAGATGTTTTGTTTCCATTTTAATGATAATTCTATGTTCTCTAAAACTATAACAATATAAGTTCTGTTGAATGGCAGATAAAAATGTTCCTTTTCTAAAAAGGTCAAAGCAATTCTTCAGCTATGCCAAAATGTATTTTAGCTCTGAAAATGCCTTTCTGAAGTAAACTTACTTTGAAATGAATAAATTTCCACATAGTTATTTTTCCTTGATGAAATATCTCCTTGAAAAATTTTTAGCTAGTTTAGTTAGTATCTAGAGAAATGCCCCAGTAATAGCTCATACTTCTTAGGCCTCTGGATGGAAGCTGTTTTCATCTCTAACCACATTCTTCTCAGGTTTGCATTCCTAGTTGTTTCAGTGATGAGAATAAAAATGATTTTTTTTCTTCAGGTTCAGATTTTGGTACAGTTGTGTGATGTGTTGCCAACAGTTCCACCCAGTCTGGAGTAAGACTTACAAGGACCCCAGGTGGGATGTCCTCTGTACAAAGCAACCAAGCATCTGTGTCAGACAGGCACAACCACAGGCCACATGGATAACCAAGAATTTTTCTGTACAGCAGCAAACACAGCCAGAAGTTTAGAAATCAGGTTGGCAGCAGTCTTATAGCATTTTGATGAAGTGCAGAAGAAAAGTCAAGAATGGCTGTTACGCCTGGTTCCAAAGCAGGAAAAAGGCTTAGCTCCAGGCACGAGAGAAAAGGGTGGAGTTAATCTGTAATTGATAAGAGGGTTTGGTAGTGAAATTCACCATCTCCAGCTGAAGATTTGAGGCATGTTCTAAAGAAGAAAGGAAACTGAGACATGTCGGTATCCAATTTGGAAAAGTATGGTGATTCTTGATATTGAAGTGTCTTGGTGGAAGTACACAACAGCAAATGCAGGGGAAAATCAACAGTGAATATGTAAATATGGAACAGAGAGTAGACGTACTCTGATACAAAGATTCTGAAAAAAATGAAAACCTTTAGACAGGATGTTTTATAGTAGTTGTTACATTTAAAAATTCCAGAAGAAAATTAGCAGTCTTTCTTTCCAGAAGAAAATTATGCAAAATTAGCATAATATTGCTAAGCTGGGCTGCCAGGCCTATGGGTCTCTCACTCCCTATTTCCAAGTGATTGACTCTAATTCTTTTGATCAGCTGGAGTATATCTAGCAGATGATTCAATTTGCCATAGTGTAATGGTAGAAGCAATAACTGTATCTATAAATATTTTTTATATTTAATTGAAATTAGAAATTATGGACATGGCTCTTTAGAATTTTAAATTGGTAGTTTTAAAATGTAGCTGCAGATGTAACCTTAAATGTCTGGTTTGAAATTGCTTCATTATAGAACCGTAAGGAGCACGTAGAGAAATGGCAGATGAAATTAATGCATATGAACAATCACCCACACGCGTACTGATTCCCTACTTTAATTTCACTTTTCCTGTGTGCTGATGAGGTAGTTACTTTGTTTTGATCTTTGAAAGCTCATTAAGAACACTCATTAAGCCTCAGAATACTCAGTGAAGTATAGCTTCTGCTGTTACATGCAGGGTACAGTTCAATAACCTTTTCAGATTATAACAATTTGGAGGTAATCAGGAATAGTACCCCAGAGACTGAGTTACTGAAACATGATATAGATAAAAACAAACATAGAGATGTCAGGCTAATGTGTTGTCTAGGCTGGCACCACTATCATATTTTAAGATGCTCAAAGTTAAACTTTGTCACAAAGAGATTGGAAACCAAATGAAAAGTACTGACACTTCAGCTGTACTTGTGCAGATTGGTTATTTTAATATCTTTCTCCTTCCTGCTCCTTCGTTCTTGTTAACTCGAATTCCTTTACACATTTATTCTTCATTAAGTTCTATATTTTAACTGTGTTGTTTTCTGTCCCCTCCTGCTCTCCAGGGAGGAAATCTTTCAGGCCCTTTTCTAATCTCTGCCCAAACTTCCTGAATTTTTAGTACTGTGTGCCACATCACTGCTGCCAGCATCCTCAGATCCTTCCTGTGAGACTTGGGATCTGTGGCTCTTGGATTGAAACAGGATAAAATATTGCATTTAAATGTATGACAGCTCATAGAGCACTTGGAAAACAACAAGAGTAGGAGTGCACAACCAATCTTCAGTTCTGCTGAGGGATGAAGCTCATACAAAATTCTGAAGGGTTAATTTCCTTGTTTCTGTGTTAAGGAAAATCATGCTCATCCCTAAATGAGGAATGTAAAGCTTTACATAAATTATTAAGTGAGAATTATCACCTGCAACTTTTCTTGCGCACAATAGACCCTTTCCTTTTGGCTTAGTCTTATCTCTCAGTCCATTGCTATCAATTTCTTGTGAGGCATCAGTCCCCTTTCTCCATGATGCTCACTCTGCTGTGGGCAATTTTCTTCATTTCATAGGTTCTATTCTTTTTGGCTCATTCTGCAGTTAAGATGGTTCGTGTCTCTGCCATCATTTCTCCTCTCTGCTCCCTCCCTTTTCCAAATGTGCTCAACAGCTGTTTGCTTTCTGTGTTGCACATTTGATTCTCTGACTCATGTATCAATAAAAAAACCTGTCACAGATGAATGGGAGCAAAACTGAGATGTCTCTCAAAAGGATTGCTTTTAGAATTCTGCTTGCTTCATTACACCTGTTTCACCTAGAGGGTGTTACAAGTCATGGCAAACTTCTGCAGGTTTGGGCAGCCCAGTGACTTGATGAGGAAGTCAGGAAGCAAAGGCATTGAGATTTTCTGTCTGCTGTAGCCTAGGGAGACTCAGAGGGAGACTGCTCACTTACGGTCCATGGGCTGGGCGAGGAAGAAGGAAGTCTCCTCCTCTATTAGTAATCCTGTGTTGTCAGAACAGGGAATTGAGTGAAATGGAGGCTTAAACAGGGACATGGCTGAGTCTTACTCAGTGTCAGCTGAGCACATGGTTTACTGAGTCTTCTAGCTAAGCTATGAGGAGTCTCCCCTTTTTGGCAGTATTGAACAGAAGCCTAAAACACCAGCTGAGGTTTTATCTCTGATTTAGCCTTTCAAAACAGCTGTTCTATTAATCTGGGGCAGGTATATATCACAGAATTGTTGCTGGGGCTCCATTTAATTTTTGAGCCAGTAGCTCTCAGAGCCTGAGGGCAAATGGGTCACTCAAGGAAGAAGGAGCTGTGGCAGACCTGGGCTTGAGCAGGAAGAGATCATCACAGGACAGCTCTATCTGATGCAGATAGACTTTCCTTAACCTTAACCAGAAGACCTGCCAGACTTGTGGCATGATGCTAGAAGACTTATCTTAAGTATTATTAGGCACTACCCAAAGGCAGAGAATAAAATGTTCCTGTATAGTTGTGAATCAATGAATTAGAAAAAATAATTGTTTTGATTTCTTTATAAGCATATTATTATTATTTTACCCCTGCTAATTACTTTTTCAATTTGGAATAATAAGCAATTAATTTAAAAATAGTTATATTCAACCGCAGCTATAATGGAATGAACTTTTCTTAATAGCCAAAAGAAATAAAATTTTGGTAGTCACCATGGCTTTTGAGGGGAATAAGTGATCATCAAAGTAAATTAAATTAAGAGTGCAATTGGGAAAATGAAGGCTTTTCACCACACAAATAATTTCAATATTCAACACGTTTATTACTTGAGAATATTCTGTTTCAGCTTCAGAATAATCTAAGTCTTTAATATTGAATCAATTCCATATTAAACCAGGTTTTCCTGGATGTTCAAGTTATTGTGTTTCCAGTTATTAGATTAGATCTTTACATGACCTCTACCTTGAGATGACCATTCCTTAATTTAGCATGTCAGTGTCAGAGAGGATTATGTTGCACCCCAGAAGGCCGTTTAGAAGAGAAGTCTGATTCACCCCAGATGGGCTAATCTGGAGACATTAAATATAACTTCAGCAAGCAATTCAAATACTTGAATCTTGTTGAAATATCAGTAGTGGCAAAGGTCAAAGGCCCATCTTTCCCTGTATCCTTGGATTATAAAATGTTTTGGCTTGGAAGAGACCTTGAGATCATCTAGCTCCAAAACCCCTGCCGTGGGCTGGGAACCTTTCATGAGATCAGGTTACTTAGAGCCCCATTCAGCCCAGTCTTGAACACCTCCAGGGACAGGGAGTCCCCTGCCTTTCTGGACAGCCTGTTCCAGTGCCTCAATACCCTAATAGCTAAGAATTTTTTCCTGATAACTAATCTAATCCTACTCTCCTTCAGCCTCTCCCGTATCATATCCCTACATGCCCTTCTCCAGCCTTTTTGCAAGCCTTGTTTAAATACTGGAAGGTGCTATAAAAGTCTCCCTGAAGCCTTCTCTTCTTCAGTCTGAACAACCCCAAGTCTCTCAGCCTTACACAGAGAATGTGCTCCAGCCCTATGGTCAACTTAATGGCTCTCCTCTTCAGTCATTCCAACAGGTTCGTGTCTTTCTTGTGTGGGGGGGCTCCAGAGCTGGACTCAGCACTCTGGGTGAGGTCTCACCAGAGCAGAATAGAGCGGGAGAATCCCCTCCATTGCTCTGCTGGCCACACTGTTTTTGATGCAGTGCAGGATGTAGTTGGCTTCCTGGGCTGCAAGTGCACATTGCCGACTCATACTGAGCTTTTCATCCTCAAACTCCAAGTCTGTGTTGCTGTGACTAGTCTCAACCCATTCTCTGCCCAGCCTGTATTTGTGCTTGGGACTGCCTCCACCCAGGTGCAGGATCTTACACTTGCCTTTGTTTTGTTAAACTTTATGCGGTTTGCGCAGTCTCACCTCTCAAGTTTGTAAAGGTCCCTTTGGATGGGACCTTCCCTCCAGTGTACCAACTGCACCTCACAGCCTGGTGCCATTGGCAATTTGCTGAGGTTCAACTTAATGCCACTGTCTGAATTGCTGGCAAAGATGTTGAAAAGAGCTGGTCCCAATACTGACCCCTGAGGAATGATACATGTCACTGGTCTCCACTTGGACATTGAGCCATTGACGGCAGCTTGTTGAGTGTGACCATCCAGCCAATTTTTCATCCACTGAGTGGTCCATCCATCAAATCTGTGTTTCTCTAGTTTAAAGGCAATGACGTCATGCAGAACAGTGTCACAAGTCCTGGTAGATGATATTTGTTGCACTTCCCTCATCCACTACTGCTTTAACTCCGTCATAGAAAGCCATTTTTGTCAGGTGTGATTTGCCTTCATTTAAACCATGTTGGTTGTCACCAATCACCTCATTATTTCTCATCTGCCTTAGTGTGGTTTCCAGAAAGATCTGCTCTTAGATCCTGCCAGGCACTGAAGTAAGACTGACTGGCCTATAGTTCTCTGCGTCTTGCTTATTTCCCCTTTTAAAAATGGGGGTTAATTTTCCCCTTTTCCAGTCAATGGGAACTTCACCAAGGTGCCATGACTCCTTAAGTATGATAGAGAGTGGCTTAGCCACTTTGGCCAGTTCCCTCAGGACCCACAGATGCATCTCCCTGCACTTGTTTACTTTCAGGTTCCTTGGATGCCCTGCATTCTCCCAGTCCCTACTTTCAAGTTTTACAATTTGAGCAGTGTGGCTGGAACACTTGCTGGTAAAACACTGAGGCAAAAAATCATGGGCAGTCTCTATGTCCTGTCTACCTGGGTCTCCTATATCCTTCCTGAGAGGAATACATTTTCCCTAGTTTTTCTTTTACCATTGATACACCCAAATAAGCATTTTTTGTCACTTTTGCTGTCCTTGGCCAGGTTTGCTTCTGCCAGTGCTTTAGCTTTTCTAACAATCTTCCTGATATTTGGGCTATTTTTCTGTATTCCTCCCAGGATGCTTGTCCCTTCTTCCAGCCTCCTGTTTGTCCAGGAGCTCCTTGTTCATCCATGCAAGCTTCCCAGACTTTTTCCCTGATTTCCTCTTCATATGGATGCATTGTTTGTGAGCCTGGAGGAGAAAACCCTTGCATATTGTCCAGCTCTCTTGGGTTCCTCTTTCTTCCAGGACACTATCCCACGGCATTCTACCAGAGAGACCTTTGAAGAGACAAAGTCTGCTCTGCTGGAGTCCAGGGTAATGAGCTTGCTGTGTGTCCTCTTCACTGCCCTAAGGATCTCAAACTCCACCGTTTCATGGTCACCACAGTTCAGGCTATGCTTGAGCTTCACCTTCCCCACCAGCCTCTTCTGGTTGGTTACCAAAAGGTCCAGCTCAACACCTCTCCTCATTGACTCCTCTATCACTTGGAGAAGGAAGTTATCAACTTCTCCTGTATTGCCTATGCCTGGCCGTGTTGTCCCTCCAACGGGTATCGGGGTGGTTGAAGTTGCCCAACTTCAAGTGAGAACCAAGATACGTGAATATGAGGCTATGAGGCCACTCCTCTCTATGTGTAGAAGACTTCATCACCTTGATCTTTCTGTTCAGGCAGGCTCAGAGACCTACTGTAAAGTCACTTGTCCCTGCTCTTCCTTTAATCCTGACTCATATGTTCTCAGTCAGCTCCTCATCTATCCCCAGCTGGAGTTCCATGCACACCATTTTCATAGGTCACCACCGCCTTCTCCTGTCCCCTGCCTGTCCCTCTTAAAGAGCTCATATGTTTCCATTCTGACACTCTGTGTGTTTTCTGTGATGCCAATCAGATCAGGCATGTGCAAGTCTCTAGTTCCTCTTGTTTATTCCCCAAGCTGAGTGCATTATGACTTTCTGTCTGGAGTGTCTGGAATTCCCTGGTGCTGTGCTTCAGATGTTTTCCTCTGGACCTGCATAACCTCTCCAGACTCCGGGCATCTCTTGCTGTCTCTGTCTCACTGGAATGAGTGGATGGCCTGTCATTCCACACCTTATCACTGTTAAACCTCATGATATCCCCCTCTCCCATTATATCTCATTTAAAGCCCTAGAAACAAGTCTTGGCCAAAGATGATTTTTCCCTTTTGAGAGAGGTGAATTCCTTCTGACCTCAGCAAGTCTGGTGCTGCATAGGCCATCCCATTATCAAAACCCACCAAATTTTGGTGATTACACCAGTCACAAGGACATTTATTAGTAGGCTGGGTCCACCTGTTTTCTATGTTGTTAGGTCTATGATGTTACCTGCACCTGGAAGAACAGAAATAAGAATAACCTGAGGTTCTGATTCCCTCAAAAACTGTCCCAGTGCCTTGAAGTCTCTTTTGATCACCTTTGGACTATGTCTTGCATTTTTGTGGCTATGCATATGGAGGACCAGCAACAGGTAATTGCTGGAAAAAGGAAAAGGAAAATTCCTGAAGTCTGAATCTTAGTGTCCCATCTCAGTTTTTGTGGAAGAGTGTCTGAGAAGGATGTAGAACTAAAGTGCCAACAATGCTTCCCATAACTTCTAACTTCCAATGCACTCCAAGATGTCACTATGCTGAAATAGATGTAGGATTTCCTGAATTGGACATGTTTTCTATTTGGATCAGAATCATACAGATCAATTATTCATGTAAAAACACATTTGTTACAAGTTTTGTCTTGATGCCTTGTGGAGGCTGACCTGGAACAGAGGCTGGACAGAGTGAAAGGATAAAGGGTAGGTATTTATTGAAAGGCCTTCACAGGGCACACCTTGAGCAGTGCAGGAGTCTCACAGAGACTGGACCCAGGATGGACACAGTCACAGGTTTTTCAGACAGATACAAGCTTTGTCCATTTGCACATCAGAGATTCATTGTCCAATTACAGCTTCAGGCAGTGGAGTCCCATTGTCTTAGTTTGCTCCCCCCAACTCACTTTTGTTTACATTTCTTGGGTCCTGAGACCGTGAGGTGTCCTTGATTCTCAGGCCTAGAGAGGAATTGTTGTGTCTGACCAAAATGGGAAAAGCAGTTACTAACACTCTACATGGAGCTCGGAGTTATACACTAAAGAATAGCAGGATTACAGATATATGAAAATATAAAAGCTAAAATCCTAAGGCATCAGTCTTACCCACCTCCTTCTGCAAGCACATCTTCTGCAGGCAATGAGTGAGAAATTCAATTTAATATTGGACTGTCTTAAAAGAAATGTTTTGCCTCTTTCCAGTTCTTCCAGAATGTGCTGTGTTTGTTCAAATCAACCAGAACTAAATAAACTAACTGCCTATTTTTAGCTTTCTTTTTTTTCTTTTTAAGATTGAATTTTATGCTGTGTGGAAATAGAAAATAGAATCTCCACTAAAGAAAATCTTAGTTATCTGCTATCCCGCTCTTGAAAACACTTCCAAAAGAGAGATAGTAGTGATTTTTCAGTAATCAATTCTGAGTTTCAAATAGTAAATCAATAATCCTTGAGCAAGATTGAAGTCATTTTGTTCTTTGTTATGCTGGTTTGTCACAACTTGTTAGGAGGATTTATTTCCCTTTGGGACTGTGACACTGCTGCCATGACAACAGTAATTCACAAAGCCAGATTCATCCCGTGATATGTAAAATTATGGAAACTGTCTAGGATGTTGCTAAGTATTACATGTTTTCTTTTCTTTTGTTAGTAATTTAACTTGGTGGGTGGATAATAACACCACCAAGTTTGGAAGCTTTCAGATGCCTATTTGCCTATTCATTCTATATGGAAGCTTTCTTGCACAAAGTTCCAAATCTAATACAAAACCTGTTTTGCACATGATAAGCCCTCAGTAAGATGCAACAGCATTAGCAGAGGTCCAGGTAATTCGACCAGATAGGTGTATGTGTGTGATCTTCCTAGGTATAATTTATGACTCAGGGTCATTTTCTATTACATTTTGGGCAGAAAGGGAATGTTAGCACAATTTATTCACTACCATATGCTTGTTCTCAGGCTATATGACAAATAGAGTCTATTTCCTAGGCATTACAAGGGGCTTTCAGCAGTAGAAAAGTCTGTTTTGAGCTCAGGAAGCATTAAAACAGTTCTCATCCAAATTTTCTTTCTGTAGGAGAAATACTGCAATTTCCAGTGCAAGCCTGATGTCAGCTTGACAAGTAATGGCGATTTTGTCAAGCCCTTGCCATCAGATCTCTAATTTGTGAAAGCAGAATAAATATGATTCCTTTGCATTTCATCTGTTCTCATTTTCCACTTAATGATTTGTTTTTTGAAAAGGTGTAAAGTTAGACTTGGCAGTGCTGGCACTGTTTTCCAAGTCATTTAAAAAGAAAAAAAAAGAAAAAAAAAGTCCCTTCCCATTTCCAAACTATTTTGTAAGGATTACTTTCACCTTGCAGTGTCTCTGCAGGATTGACGAGCGAAAAAAATGGAGTCAGTGGTTTTCTGCTCTCCAGTTTCCACATATTGCCCGCCATGGTGATATGGAGAATCTTTAACTTTATCCTTCAACTACTCTGAATCAGGCTGTTTGGGTTCTGAGCAGGTAGCCATGTGTAGGTTTGGGAGGAGTTATTTGGCTGCTGGTAACATGTTACTGAGCATCGGTTCTTCCTTACTAATCAGAGAAAAGGCTGCGCTGAATGGTGTTTTTTCAGCAAGGTGGGTTGACCCATGTGCTGCCAGCTAGACCATGTTCAAATCAAAAGTGTTTGTTCTCTCTTGCAGTTCTGCTCAAAATCTCCCAGTGGTACTTTGACAGGCTGCTATTAGGTCTGCAAGCTGCATACCTGGAGTTTTAAACTCCCTTGGGTTTTGGATCAGTCCCATAGCTATCAAATCCACAGTGGCCACTGACCCCTCATCCTCTATGAGTGGAGTCTGTTACATCCCTTCCTGAAGTGGGGCCAGTGGCAGTGAGCATTGTGCTATTCCTGAAATATGCCTCTACGAGGATAGGTGGCCCCATTGAGATTGTTCTGGTTTGTGTTTTGCAGGAACAGTAGACTGTGAAAAGAAATCCAGACTTTGTACTGAAGAAGAGTGATTCATTTAAAATATTTTTGATTAATTTTAGACTGGATAAATCAATGGCATGTATGTGTGCCATTTCTTATAGCTAATTAATTCATATTTCTATGTGCCCTTTGGACTTTGAATCAGAATCCTTTCAAATTTTCAGGTCTTCCGTGGTGTGTGGAACATTTCTAAAACATAACATTCTTTGATGTACTCAGTCTCTGGAATTTCCTTTTTCCCCCCCTCCATTTCCCAGGGCCCATTTTCTTTTTTTTTTTATGAATAGACTTCTGTCCTTTCAGGAAAATTCCATGGCATTCTTTCTTCTGTCCCTTTCTGTCTTTACAGGCAAGACAGAACAAACCTGGTTTCATAGATCACAGACTTTTGGCTTTTCTGTGTTGTGACCATCCCAGGAGTCATTAGGAATGAGTATCCCATGTCTCCATCTTATAGAAATTTTGCAGTCTTTGCTATCTAACCCTAGATAGCAAAATTGTCTATATCTTGTGATTGGTATTCACTATTGCAACAACTTCCTTAAATCAACCAGAATTAATAGTCTTCTGTGAGATAAATTTCACAATCATTCTGGAGGTACTATAGAAATCAAAAGTAAAAGACTTTGGATTTCATATCTATGCTTAAAACATATGATTATTTCAATTTTTTCTTAAATGGTTACTGCTTCCTTACTTCTGCTTCTAAGTATTTTTCTCTGTGTAGGGTCATGCTGATAGTAAGTTAATATGGCATCTTCCATAATGCAGGGCTAGAAGTCCTCTAAGTGAGATTCTCTGGACATAAATCTGTGGCTATTTACTGTGAATGTCTTTGAAAAACTTTCTCAAATCTGACTTGCAATTTTTAATTTTTTTTTAACTGTTAGAAACTTGTTTATCACTTCAGTCCCTCACCCATTTTCTTGGATACCTGTGCTGCTTTCTTAAATTTGGTTTTGATCCAACCTCTATGTACCCCGCCTGTGGATAGCACAGCAAACAGTCTTCCCCCTCATCCTTTATAAAGCTCGTACAACAGTGGCAGCAGCAAAGGTTAGTGTTGAGACTCATCTACTGAGGAGGAAAAGGTTGGACTTGCTGTTGAGAGTATAATTAATATTAAATAAAATGTCTCCCCATCCCCTTATATTACGTGCTCATATTACAGTGCCTTCTTCCCTTGCTCTATCTTTCTTATAACTTTCCCCTTTTATTTTCCAGGGGAAGACCAAAAGAGTCTTACATTTAATTTGAATAAAAATTTCTTTGTTACATTAGAAACATTGGGGATAGTCCCATTTCTCAACCAATTCTAGGTATAGCTTTATTCTTTGCTTGTTTGATTACCATGACCACTTGGGATAGGACATTTTTTCTCAAATCCTTTGCCTACAATTTCTGCTGTATGCACAAACTGTTTTCTGGCACTTTTGATGGCTCATTGAGCTGAGACTCTCTGGAAGTTGGAAGTTGAGTTTAGGACTACAGAGGCAGTGAATATTTGAGACTATGGTTTACTTTAACACATATGGTAATATAACAGAGTCTCCACTTGTTTACCTCTCTTCTAGGGAATCTTATTCAAATTCATTAATTTGCATTCAACAGTGAATATCGAGCATTGCCACTGCTTAATACATGACATGTTGCCTTGCATAACCTCCATTGCTGTATTAGTTAACTTTCAGCTAATTATTTTTTTGACTGCAGTGTCATTTATGACTATTGTCTTCACATTGTTAACATGCAAAGGCAGAGACTGCTGGGTTGTTTTTTTTTAAACTTTGTGAAAGAAGGAATTATTGTAAGAATTGTCATTGATGGAAGAGAAAGTGGATAAAAATTCGTAAATAATATAGGAAAAAAAAGAGTTTTTCCAAAGGAATTCTAGAGACAAAAGTTATTTTAAAATGTTTATCTGTCTTCTTTCTTCCTACCTCCTGTCTGGACACAGCACTGTGATGATTTTGTAGCAAGTAGGAGAGAATATTTATGAAACTCAGGAAGAATACAGAGTAATAAAAATTTCACTTACACATTTTTGCTGGATTATTCACAAATCCTATGTGCTAGACACGACTGCTTGAACTGAAGTTAATTTTCAATTTAGGATTGAATGTACTGGTTAAGATTAAGACCTTTTGCCCACTGAAGTACCATTTGGGTTGAGTATCAAAATCCTGTGTTTATTATTTGAATATTAAATACCAGCAGTTTGATATGACAATATAAGCTTTTGGAGAAATTACTGTTCAGCTCAGTGCAAGTATGGGAAGGATAAAAGTTTGTGATATTTCTTTCCAAGGTAACATTCTCTTGTGGTAAAACTTTGTAATGTGAGACCAGAAAGACACTTCAGAATGCAACTTCATTAGAGATCTGAAACTTAAAGAATTTAATTTATACATAGAAAACATCATCTATTAAGAATGTTAAATTAGGAGAGTCAAATAATGTTAAGATTAATTTGTTTAAAAAATATAGAAGAAATCATAGAAGAGTGAAACAAAGATGTACTCAGCTCCACTGGTTGATGTGCCATGGCTTTGATATATATTTATATTCAGAAAATATACAGAATCCTGTTTACTTTTGAATTTAGCTTGGTAAGGACTGCATTTTTATCCCTATGTCTGGTACTTGTTTTCATTCAGTAGACCAAAATGTAATTCTAGGTAAAACCACTGTGAGGTCTGAAATGCACCATGAAATATGTCAATACTTACATTCGTGGATTATTACTGTGTTTCATAAATAGTCTTTAGTTGCTGCCTTGCATGAAGAGCTTTTTTCACTTAAGACATCATAAAGGCTGTAAGACAGCTATTTTGAATCAGAGCAGAGAAACTCCAATTCCAAGTACATCCCACTGCCTATTTCTGGAAATTAAAAAAAACCAAACCTATTTTATTTACAACTTAAAGCTATTCTGATATTTTTCTAAAATTGGACTGTCTTCTAAATGTAAAAAATGCCAAAAATTTTTCCTGGAAAGACTGATTTATTAATCTGTAGTTATTTTATTAAAAATATTTTAGTTGGATAGATGATTTTAAACTGTACTACTTTCATTGCACTCTTCATAGCAATGGATATCAGTATCAGCTCACACTGAAAAGTAGGTGCACAAGGGATGTCTTAACCAGATCATGTGTGTAGGGAAGGCATATATGTTTTCTGTAAGAGACGATAAAAGCTATTAAACTGCCAGGGGAATGAACTTATTTATTTCCCTGAAGTCTCAGCTCAGGTTTCATTAAAAATTTGAGCTTCTAAAGTGCTGGTGTATATTGGATTTTGAGAGAAGAACATGGAAGATATTCTGGTGCAAGTCTGTCCCAGACAGGTTATCTTCAGCTGCTCAACTTGACAGAATCAGACATAGAGTCAGAGTCATTAAAGTAAAAAGTTTAAATGAATAAATTAAATTTCTTAATAGAACAACTCCTTACCTTTTGTACTGGGTTTCTAGCTGTCAGCTCTACATTACGTTGAAGTTCCTAAACAGCACCTGTCAGCACAGCACTCTGCTGCATGTTTCCTGCTGAACTCCTGGTGAAATTTGGAATTGATTGGAATTATCACTCTTAAGATTACTTTTTTAGATTTTTTTTTCTGATGCTGAATTATTACTTTTTAAAATTTTCAGTTCAACTGAAGAAATTGTGGAGGTAGTTTTTTTACTCCTCTGTTTTCATACATATAATCTTGTTTTCATGGAACAGTTTGTTCCTGTTACGTATTCTTCTTTAAGAAATATTGTTTTGCTTTGGAACATTAGAGTGGTAATAGGTCCAGGGAACTCTGTTTAAGAAGCAGAGGAAAAATAAGCTGAAAAGTTGTTAATCAACCAACAATTAGCGCTATCAAGTGGCAAAAAAACTTTAGGTTGAATACAAAACACGTAGGCCAAGGATTGTCTCAGCTGAGGTGGCTACCTCCTTATGTCTTCGTTACTTCAGACTTGCTATAAGCATGGTGCAATACTGAATGGCTCCTGAACTTCTTGCCAGGCATTTGATTTTCTTACCTTTGTTTGCCTTATCTCAATACACTTGTGGTTCCCTTTGTTCCTGGCATGGTCCTGAAGGTCAATGGTCAGAGGAACATGAGTACCTAGGACATGAAAAAATTCTCAATTAGGTGCTTCTCAGTCATTAAAGACTACATCAAATACTTCTGTTCTAGTGTGAATGGTTGTGAAGGATTAAAGATTTAAATGCAAGAGCTATGAGATATGGACATATGGATATAAGCACTGTGGGCTAATATAGGCAAATCCAACTATGCTGAGATGTATCTGCACTTGAACATGCATTTTTTGGACTTCTCTTTCAGCATTCTTCAATTTGATGAAGAATTGTTACCTGTGCAATGACCTTTAGTAGCTTAATTTCAGGGCTGACAAAGGAGTGAGCAAAAAAGCAAACATAATTCTATATAAGGTACTTTGTTTGCTTTTGAGTGAATGTAATATAAAGGAAGTTAATCTAGATAAGGATAGAGAAGTTATATTTTGAAACTGTTCGTTTATCCCTTTAGTTTGCATAGAATTTATTTGTGACAGAGTGGAAAACTTTGGCTTTGAACTTGAAGTATTTTATGAAGTTTCACCTAGGTAATGATAATGTCAGTTTTTTGAGGAGGAAAAATCTTTCTTAGATGTTCTCCAGTTTTAGTGGTGCAAGTCTATGCTCAGTTTTGAGTAGTTCAACTGGTTATGAGAGGTGATTTTGTGGAATCTATGAAGAACTCCAGGAATAAAAATAATCAATATTAATTTTTTTCCCTACTGTTTCCTTCTTAGACTACTGTTTGCTCATTTGTCCTTTCCCTCTTTTCTCCTATGTCAGTGGTGCTACCTGTTAACCATAAAAGTCTCAATCACCCTAAAACTCTGCTGACTGCTGTATCCTATAATTGACAGTGGCCTGAAGTGGATGTTTACAGAGGAGTACAGAAGGCATGTACTGAACAATTCTTTCTCTGACATTGCCTCCCAGCTGCTGATATAGAGAGATACGCATTGCAAATTAAGCTAGGAGTTTGTGTTCCAAATAACTACTTTGTTTTGGGTTTATTCCAGAAAAGCCTGAACAAGGAAAATCATAAATGAGTAGATTTTTCCAATTCTAAATATAAAATCAGTCCCCACCTCTTGATGAATAAAGGACTGTTGCTTTGCAAGCACTATTAGCTAGTCCTTAATATGTTGCAAATATTCCTTCACTTCATAATGTGTTTTAGTAAGATACTATCTTCAGGAGAAGAGAGGGTTTTCCAACAAAATGAACAACAAATATATATCTTTTTAAGAGCAAAATGTGTTTTAGCTCTTTATGGGTTGCAGAATAACTTCCCAATTGCTTCATGTAATTAGAATTTTGAATGCAATATGAACAACAAGGTCTTTATTTCTGACAGATGAAAGTAATGTGATTTGTTATACTATATTTATTAAAATATAGAATTTCATGCTGCTTATTATCTAATATGTATGCTCACACTACTTTTTTCTGCAGTTGTATTTAGAATACAATTCAACATGTACGGTTTTGAGACTTATTATATGTATTTCTTCCTAAGACTTGCAAGAAAACTGCTAAGATACACTTGGGTTAACAGCTTGAAGAAAATATCTGTGTTCCAAACAGGTATGATAACAGCAATTGCAGAGATATGCTGCCATAGCAGTATGCCTGCAGCATCTCGTCAGTGGAACTGTGTAATTGTTTTCTGTGTGTGCTAAAATAGTTCCTATAATATCAGCTTTGTGGGCATATTTACTTGAAAATCAATAAAATTCTTGCTAAGGGCAGAAGTCCTTGTAATGAATACCTACAGTTCTGGTTTTTTCCTTATGAATTTGTTAGGAGCTAGCTTAAAAATTGGTTTCAAAATCCATGCATGTAGTAACCTGTGTATGCTCTCATTTTTCATATAAATTTCTTTATTTTTGTAGTTTCTAGGTTTGTCTGGACAAGTAGCATGGAATATCTAAGCTTCAGGGATTTTGATAATCTCTTTTAGCTCAAAGAATTCAGATGGCTAAACTCATAAGGAAATGTAAAAAAACCTAAAAATGCTAAAAAACCCCCCAACTTAAAAACCACAAAAACTCCCCACAACTTTGTAAAAAAACACTCAAAAGAAAATGTACAAAAAAGTGTTGTGTTGTTTTTTTTTTTTTTTTTTTTTTTTTTTTTTTTTTTTTTTTAAAAAAAAAAACTTTAGTGACTCATTTCCAAGTTCTCTTTCTTTTATATCACTTCTAAGTCTCAACACACACACATCCACACACCCTGTCTCTCTCACCCCCACCCTCCATCTCTGGTCTTTGACAAAGGACAGATTTTAAAGAGATTTATAATTCTGTTCAGTCCTTTGCCTTCAGTGGTCTTGAATGAAAACGAGCTGGCCTTTTTGCCTGCTAGCTAATTTGTGTCAACCATAAAACCAGAGGATGATGAACTGGATTAAGGTATTCCACACATTTCCCAGAGGCCACCAAACAGCTTTTATTTGATAGTATAAGAGATGCGAAAAACGATGTAGACTTAGACCCTTAAGCCAAGTGACATATAAAAAAATTTTCATACTATGTGACCATTTATCCACCTAGTTCTGCAAAAACCCTAACAACTCCCCACTCCTCTCCAAAACAGAATGACAATATAAGAGCACGAGGAAGAAAGATGTAGGAGAGCAACTATTTTGTTTACACATAGTAACATTTAACATTGATTTGTTTTTAGCTGTCTTGCTATCACTTTTTATGTCTAAACTGTTTCAGTATTTATGATATTTACATATTTTTACTAAATTTTTATTTAAAGGAAATATTTTCTATTGTACTTCTGAAGAATGGTTAAGCTAAATGAAAATCACAGCTATTTTCTGAGACTCTTGTTTAATTTCTCCTGCATATGAATATGACAACCTTCTTCAGGCAGCTGGTAGCTAATGTCATGGTAAAGCAGCCCTGAATTTTTAGTCCAGTCCTCAGCACTGGGGTTAAGTCTACTGATGTTCCTCTTACCTAACCTGACATATGTCAAACAAAAAAATCAGCTCTAGGGCATAGATTTCCTGGGGGAGAGGATGAGGAATAAGAAACTTGCATGTGGCTGTGGTTGGTGATGATGACTTTCTGCTGCAGATGCAGGCTCTGTCCCAGTTTGCTCCTGGCTGGAGCAAGGGTTTCTGTGCCAGCAGGCTCAGTAACTGCTGAAACCAGAAGGAAACCTCTCAAATGAGTAGCAAGCCTATTTGTGTGAGAACCATTCAAATAGAAGAAGACAAATTTTAAGCATGTATTTCTAAGCTAAAGTAGTAGTATTTCTGTACTATAAAACAACACTTGCTAAGTAGCATCAAATTTTTTTCTCCTTAAGTGGTGGCAATAATTACTGTGGTTTCCTGACTCTATTTTATCACTGTATATATGCCTTGCTGTAGAGAAGCTACTTAAGTGAAGTTACTTTCTTATCTTACACTCTAAGTCCATATTCATGTGATTTTGCACTAGTAATACTTGCCTGAATGCTGTCAAGACCATACTTTTTTTTTCCATAGCAATTGGTAGCAGAGGAACAAGAAATCCTATAATGGTTTCTAGTGCCTGCAGATTCATCTTATTTTTCTCCCTCTAGAGAAGCCAAAAGTGTTCTCAGAAAGAGGGGGAGAACATATGATTATTCAGGTTTCTTCTTATGTACTTTCAGTGTCGACTGAATGCTCTAAACAAAGGTTAAGAAGGAAATCCTGATAGTCTATTCATCTTCTGAATCACTCAGGCTGAGGTCGAGATCAAGGGTATGAACTTCAACAAGGCCAGGTGTTGGGTCCTTCCCTTCAGTCACAACAACCCCAGGCAGTGCCACGAGCTGGGACAGAGTGGCAGGAAAGCTGCCCAGAGGAAAAGGACCTGAGGGTGCTGGTGACAGGGGCTGTACATGAGCCCAGGTGTGCCCAGGTGGCCAAGAAGGCCAATGGCATCCTGGCCTGGATCAGCAATGGTGTGGCCAGCAGGAGCAGGGCAGGGATTGTCCCCCTGTACTCAGCACTGGTGAGGCCACACCTCGAGTGCTGTGTCCAGCTCTGGGCCCCTCACTCCAAGAAAGACATTGAGGTGCTGGAGAGAGACCAGAGAAGGGCAATGAAGCCGGGGAAGGGTCTGGAGCACAAGTCCTGTGAGGAGCAGCTGAGAGAGTTGGGGGTGTTTAGCCTGGAGAAAAGGAGGCTCAGGGGTGACCTTATCATGCTCCACAACAACCTTAAAGGAGGCTGTAGTCAGGTGGGGGTTGGTCTCTTCTCCCAGGCAACCAGAGACACAACTACAGGAAATGGCATCAAGTTGCACCAGGGAAGGTTCAGGTTGGACATCAGGAAGAATTTCTTCACAGAAAGAGTTGTTAAGCATTGGAATGGGCTGCCCAGGGAGGTGATGGAGTCGCCATTCCTGGAGGTGCTCAAGCAGTGACTGCATGTGGCATGGTTTAATTGACATGGTGGTGATCAGTCAAAGTTTAGACTCGATTGTAGATGTCTTTTCCAACCTCATTCTGTGATTCTGTGAAAACTCTGAGGGATGCTACTTAAATAGCATAATCAAAGTTCATCATGCAGGGTCTTCAACTTGATGCCAGCTTACTGCAACCTACTGCGCGTCCTTTTAACAGCCAACCTGTAACAGATGCATGCAATTAGACATTAGAGTGTTGAAACAGTGGCTGTTGTACTTCTACACAATGGACCATAAGGCACACGGGATAAAACCAAGGCAAGTAAGGTAGCAAAGTGCTGGTAGGAGATAGCATTGATACATATTTAATGTAATGATATTTATGCAACAAAGTATTATAGTCAGCCTAGTAAAGTGGGAAGAAAGGGCCAGCATTCCTCATTTAATTGAGATTCCTGCAGTAGCAAAGTTAGCCTTGTTAATGTAAAATAACAGATGTAGGTTAATGCCCCTTTTATTCCTAAAAGATTTTAGGAATTTCTTCTATCTCTCTAGTTTAGTTTATATGTGTTACTAATGATTTTACGTAAATTGTGACTTTTCTGCTGTATTATAAAATAACTCACTTAAAATGAGTTGATTCAGCATATCTAGGACTTGTCTGGAACACTGCTTATATATGTTTAATATTATTGAGATGACTTTCAACACTTGTGTAAAATCTATGCTTCTATCTTTTCTGGCATCCCTTTTTTACCCTGTCTCTTCATTAATTTTTTCATGCTTCAAATGTGGACTTGCTAGCCTGGTGATTGCAGGCCTTATTTTCTTGCTCAGTGGGCCTGAAGCACTGTAATCTTCCTGCTTCCATTAGATCAAGAGTATTAAATATTTCCTATGAATACTGATTGAAAATGCGCTGTGTCAAGTGCTCTCTTGACTTTTATAAAATCTGTGCTACTGTTCCTGAATATTCACCGTGATAAATATACTAGTAATTTGCTTTTTTTCAGCTTTTTGCTTTTGATTAACTTGTATATTTTAATACATTCAAAGTAAGCATTCTGTGTTGATATCTTTACTAGGGTTGTGTATTTTCAAAGTGTGTAGAAAAATTTCTTGTTTGTGAATTTACAAAATTAAAAAGAAAGACGAGAATTTTGATAACTTTGCTGCAATGCAGCATAATTGTGGCTATAAATACTCTGAACCATTAATAAATAAGGATTTAAAAATTGCAAAGTGTGCAATCCTTTAAAAAATTTGCATAGCTGGACAATAAGAAGAATGAAACTAACTTTTTATTGACAGTATATGTCTGGAAATGACTTGTCGCATCCGAAAAAGGTGGCTATTTTCAAAGGTACTGGTGTGGGGGGAGAGGGAAACCAAGAGACCTCGGGGATGGGGAAGGGGGCAGAAATCATGTTGGCTTCTAGGCAGCTAACATTTGAAAAAGTGACATAGTCGGCAGAATAAACATTAATTTTGTGGACAAGAAGTATATTATATCATATAGACTTCAGAAAATTATCTCTAGCAATTTAGCCTTCTTGTGAAATGGTTTTAAGTCAAGGTGAAGTATCCCAATTTTTGAAAAAGCCAGTGAAGAAGAGAATGGCACCAATTCAGACCAATTTCCTCACAGTGAAAGGAAGTAATCATTCAGCCAGTCTTTGCTAAGAAAATGGAGGAAGCACTAAGCTGTCTGAAATCAGAAAACACTGCAACTTTGAAAAGAAATTCTATAGATCAAAAAAATACAGCTACAGTTTTATAGGTTACTATTAAAGTGCATTCCTTCTTGTTACCTTGTCCTACACTATTTCCAGGCTATTTTCACACTGACTGGTTGGTTGCAGAGTGAGATTTTTCCACTGTGTGGCTGCAGAAGAAATACCTGTGTTAGGAAACATCGTGCAAAAGAATGACAAGTTTTGGAATTGGGGAAAAAAAAAAGATTTGTTTCCTGTCTCCTGACTAAGATAGCAAGAAAAATATTTTTATGGATTCTCATGGTCATAGTAATTGAAACAGAACAGTATTTTGAGGCAGACATTATTAAATAATGCAAAATTAGTTGAAAATGGGATGGAACTACACAATTGCATTGCGCTTTATTTTCTTAATTCTTGTCATGGTTTTATAAGCACCTTGTTCTTTATGACTTTAAAGACATTCGGGCATGGAGATGAGTAATGGTTTCCTAAGAGATTGAAGATGAGAAACTATCCCATGGCAGCCACAAGCAACAATTGAAAAACTGTATGCTTGTAATCTTTGATAATTTTTAATTGTGACAATTTAGCATCTTGTGAGGAAAATAATTAGCATGGATCTTTTGCATCCAGGTGCCCAGCATTTGAATTTCTCCTCTTTGGTGAAACAAATGTTACCTCTTACTAAATGATTCCTTCAAGAAGAGTCTTAATTGGAATAAAGTACATTCATAATCCCTACTGAACCAGACAGTAATTTATTTGTGATTTCTCCCTCTCTCTCTTCCCCCTCTCTCTCCCTCTCTCTCTCTTTCTTTCCTTCCTGCTCAGGAAGATTTGGTTCTTCCAGTCTTCTCTGGCATACTTTTTCTCTTTTTCTCCTGCTTATTTATCCCCTGTCTTTTTCCATGGCAAGCTAAGCAAAGAAAAAAAAAGAGAAAGAAAAAGAAACAGAAGAAGAAAAAAATAAAAAGAAAGAGAAAAAAAGAAAAAAGAAAAAGGAGTAGGGAGAAAGAGAGAAGAGAGAGATGAACAAAACATAGAAACAAGGAACCCAATTTCCTGGATTATTTCCAACCTTGAAAATACTGAAAAGACCCATAACTGTTTCTGTAAGGTAGCATGGCAGAATCCACCAAGAATATTAAAGCTCCCCGTGCAACTCCATGTCCTGTCTAAGTTAGGCTTCCAGTGACTTATTTTGTCTGTAGTCTGAGAGGTTTCAGGAATACTAATGTAGGCCTCTGGATCAACCTGAAGACATTCCTGCTGTCTTGCTCATCATCTTGTTTCCTGTACAGATCAACAAGTCTGCCTCTGAATGAACGGACTGTAAAACTGCTTCTTATATTTCTTCAGGCAGTCATTTGGGCAAGATTAAACACCTGGTGAAGGTGGTCTGAACTACCTTACTTGGCCTGAACTGAGAATGCTCCATAACCAATCCCTTCCACGGACAAAACCAGTGAGAGGTTGTGTTAGATGGATGGTTAAAACCGTCTCAGGGACAGGCAATACCTAAAGTTATGACAGGTATTTGCTACGTTGGGTGTTGATTAATCAGGAAATGTTTAACAATTCTTTAGACAGATTAATAGCATTTCAACCTGTCCCATGCTCACATCCAGAGGCTGCAGTGTGTAATTTATGCTAGCAAGTGCCACTCTTGGTGTCCACTTCAAGGTCCATTTTAAATTGTACAAAAATAATAAATACACACCACAAGTTGAGACAACAGGCAATAGTAGCACACAGTCCTTAATTTTTACCACATTATCTTGGACAAGTGTGTGTTAGTGCTTATCAACTCTGCATCTGATTGTGGTTTTGCTTTTTAAATTTTTTTTTATTTTGCTGTTATTCTATTGATCCTATTCTGATCATATTCTGATTATTAAACATTATAACTAGGATATTGACACTTTGAATCAGTCTTTCCTTTGAATTCAGACATGTTCATGTTTCTTTAAAACATGAACACCTCAATTTCATACCACTCCTACTGCTTTAGGTTTTTGAAACACCAGCCAGTTTTAGGAGATTGGCGTACTGCTCCTGATCATAGAGTCATAGAATGGTTTGGACTGGGAAGGGCTTTAAAGGTCATCTTGTCCAGTTGTCCTGAAATGGACAGGGACTTCTTCATCTAGGTAATGTTGCTTAGAGTCCCTTCCAGCCTGACCTTGAATGACTCTTTGAATTCCCCAACCCAGGAGTGGGGCATCCCCCCCAGCAACCTGTTCCACCATTTCACTACCCTCACCATAAAAAAATTCTTCTATATAGTATATCTATATTGAGTCTAACTTCTTACAGTTTAAATCCATTACTCCCTGTCATATCACAACAGACCCCATTAAGGAGTCTGTCCCCATCTTTCCTACTGGCCCCCTGTGAGTGCACACTGATGGCTCAGGTCCAGTTTTTCATCCACCACTACCCCAGGACGTTTTTGGCAAGACTGCTCTTGATCAGTTCATCCCCCAGCCTGTGTTGATACCAGAATTGCTCTGACTCAGATGCAGCACCTTTCACCTGGCCTCATTAAACCTCCTGAGGCTCACATGGGCCTCCTTCTTGAGCTTTTCCAGGTCCTCCTGGATGGCACTCTGTCCTTCAGGGGTGTCAACAGCACCACGCAGCTTGTGGTCATCTGAAAACTTTCAGAAGGTGTACTCAACCCCTCTGTGTCATTAAAGAAGAAATTAAATAACACTGGTCCCAACCCCTGGTACAAACCCCTGAAGGCACCACTTGTCACTGATATCCACCCAGACATTGAGCTGGTTACCACTAGCCTCTGGATGTGACCATCCATCCAATTTCTCATCCACTGAAGAGTCCATCCACTGAAACCATCACCCCCCCCCCATCCCCCAATTTACCGAGAAGGATGATGGGGGCGATCATGTCCAAGACTTAACAGAAGTCCAGACAAATGACATCTGTAGCCCTTCCCTTGTCTCATGCAGACACTGCATCATAGAAGACCGCTGGATTGGTCAGGACTTGCCCTTGGCAAAGCCATCCTGCCTGTCCCGAATCCCCTCCCTGTCCTCCTTAGCACAGTTTCCAGGAGGGTCTGTTCCATGATCTCCCCAGGCACAGAGGTGAGGCTGACAGGTGAGTAGCTCCCAGGGTAGTGCGTTCTAAAGATGGATACAATGTTGCCATTTCCCCACTCTCTGGGGACTCAGCCTGACTGCCGTGATTTGTCGAGTATCATGGAAAGTGCTTGGCAACTACATCAGCCAATTCCCTCTGGATTCTGGGATGCAATGTTGTTTGTTACTGCTCAGCAGAGCCTTTCAGACTCAGTCAAGCAGCTTGTATAGAGTTATCCTTGACTGTTTCAGCTTTGCCTTAGAAATGTGATGGAGACTTGTAGAATAAGAGTGTGAGGAGAAATATTTTTAAGAAAGGCTTTTGCTACATAAAATGTACCCCTCAGCACAGTGTCTTTCACCAGACTGTTTGGGGTATATATTTTGTTTGCTAACGCTCTGCCTTATTAGTAAGGACTTTCTGGGACACTCTGACAATACTAACAACAGTAACAATTTTTACAAGGTTTTCGAGACACATTTGCAAACACTTAATACTGCCTAAATTACTAGTTAACCACATTTCCTCCCTTCCGAAGTGACAAGTAAAAAAAAGATAGTGCTCGAGGGGACCCATTTCTGACAATCACTGCCAGCATGAGTCAGTCTCTTAACACCAGATGGAGCTGCGGTTATGCAACCCCATGCCTCTATAGGTGAATGAAGGAGCAACCAGAACTCCTCTCCCCCAGGCCTCAAGTCAGGTGCCAACTTGTCTAAAGCACTTGGTAGTCCTCTGGAAATGCTCTATCGTGCTCTATCTAAGAGCCATTTGCTTGGTACAGGAGTAGCAATATTAAAAAAAAATAGGTGTTTTCCCTCTGAATTGTTTTAAATGGCACCATAAGGACTTGAAAATAAAATTAAATCAAAGCCAGTTCAGGGATTATTTTTGGGGGAGGGGAGAACCGCTTTTCTCCTCTACCCTTCCCTCTTTTAAGAAAAGGAATCTAGAAAACTCTGGCTGTCATTCTCTGTGCTTTTAGTACAGAGTGAGGGTGGAAGTAAACAGATCTTCTGCAGGGTAGAAAGGAAAGGCCTTGCAATCTGAAGTTGGTGACTGAAGTGACAAATAGTGCTGCAGCTGTTATCTTGTCATGAAGAAAAAAAAATTCCTGTTACGAACTCAGTATTTTGTGTTCAGGTAGGAAAGCTAGTGCTGCTTCTGTATGTCTCCAGGAAGCAGGAAGGAGTGAATGCACTTCTAATTAAGGTGGCAACCTTCCCTTTTTATTGGCTCAAGGTCTCATTTGGTGGTTCTTTTGAAAGTATTTTTTTGCAAGCCACTTAAATTTGTGTTTTTAAATAATAGTTTTAAAAACAACAATTAACAGGGTAGTTGGACCATAAAAAAAAAAAAAAGAGTTAAAGAAAATAAAGGTAAATAGCTGCTCTTTGAAGTGATTTGAATGCCCCAGATAAAAATTTTGACTTACTTGTATGCCATCTCAGTGTAAGTAGATCATGATGCAGTTTAATTTTGTCAGATTGTCAGAAATCATGTTTTAATGAGTGTGTTCCAAGGTGGAAGTGACTGAAGAAGTAGCAGCAAGTAGGCAGCGTTTTATATCTGAGGAGACAGGCAGCTGGCAACTAGACCTGCTTCATCCTCTGTGTGGTCACAGCGAGGTGAGATGGCTAACACCAGGGTGCCTCTGTCTTAGCATGTCCCTGAGCCTCCAGCATCAAGGAAATACATTATGCATAATGATTCCTGTCTAGATCCTGAAAATCTCATTATCCTAGGAGCTCAAGTAATGGTAGTGATTAATTTTTAAAAAAAATTTAAGAGGTGGGTGTAGTCTATTAAAATGCTGTGGGACCTTCATGTACTTGAATCTTACCACTAAAGTCGGTGTCTCTGATAGTATCAAAGGATTTCTCCCATTTCTTTATCCTGAATGACTGCATTTGATATGAGTGCACTGAAACTTCCTGTTTACAGAAAAATTTCTCTTCATCATGGTGGTGAGGGCCACGAACCTTAATGTCAGTGCCTTGAAGATTTGAAGTCTTGCTATAAATGGACTTATTCATTCTTTCTAGTTCTCTTTTGCCTAGATTTTTTCCTCTTTGGCTGTCACTGCTCTACTCAGATCTGAAAGCATTCAAATTCAGGAACATTAGACTGCAGTTGAAAGTGCTTTCTACTTTGCACTGACATTTCCTTCAGAGTTTAACAAAATCTTCAGAATATTTGGGGGTCTCTTATCAGCTGATAAGAGTCTCTACTTTCCATCCATGACATACATTAGTCTTCGGTTTTGTATGTGTCACTCCACTACTTCTTGACTGGTAGATTCAAAAAAGAGTTAAAAGTAGAGACATGTTTAAAGGGCAGACTCTCACATCTTCTATAGGTATCTATGTAAAGTGTGTGTAATTGTCATATTTGACAGACAGTATTGTATTAGCTGGAGGAATGGAAAGGAAATGTTGTTAAAAATGCTTTCAGGCTGTGTATCTTGCCTTATCAAGTAATTTTTAATACACTTGTTCAATAGTAGAGCTATTGAACTACTTTGTGTGGGAACTCTTTTCTTATTTTATTCAAAACCCACTGAATTTTTTGCTATAAAAATATTCACAAACAATACATTCCCTGAATGAGTTTTAGATTTTTCACTAGAATCTCCAGCATTCAGCTCAAATTTTTCTCACTTACGGCTAGTGGAGCAATCCACAACAAAATGTTCTTCCTTGAGTCATTCAACCTTGTATCTCAGCAGAATGGGATATAAAACCTTTACTATGATGATGATTCAGCTCAGAATATGCACGTTTGACAGAAAAGACGCCTCTCATGTGAACTGAGAATGTACTTGTAAGATTGTGGATTATTTCCAATGTATTCACTTTAACTTCATGTAGCAGAAGCAAAAGTGTGTAGTTTTTCGTCTTCTCTATTTGCACTTTTAAAATCTATTGAATCTGTAGCAATAGAATAAAAGATTACAGATTTCAGTGTTCGCATTTACTGGGAAGCTTTAAAACACTCCAGAAATTATCTCCACAGGATGTGTGTCCCTTTACATATAAACCTTCATTTCTGCTAGGTGGAAATTGGAATTAAGTCCAATCTTGTACTACTCTATACTTCTCTGTTGTCTATTTTCAAGTTATCTTTTCCTTTTGGCCACCCACGAGGCCTCTCTGGTGATTTTTCTCTGGCAGCTCCCTGCTGCTCCAAGGCACTCCAGGCTGTTATGAAGCAGACAGATACTGGCAGAGCATAGGTGTAGAGCAGCAAGTGTGCTAATCAGCTGTGTGGCCTTCGTTATGTCAGAAGTGACCCTGAACACACATCCTCTACCATCCTAAACCAAAAAGAATATAGAATATTTTCTTAAAGGGTAAGGACGAAGGAAACCGCTGGAAACACTTTCATGAGCAGTGTACTGTGCTAAAATAGATTGAAACCAAAAAAAACCCACCCACCAAAAAACTCCACAACCATGTCTAAGAATAGTGTCCTGTGATATTGAAGACTCTTCTTCCAGTGCTTTCCTTTGCACCAGGCAGCTAAAATGTACGGAAAGTAAATGTGGGTTACATTAACATATTGTGGTTTTTTAAGTGTGAAAGAAGAATTGTTATCAGAAAATCAGACAATTCTCTTACCACAGACATAATGAAACTGGTGTGATCTGCATTATATTGAGCATGTGTGGTTAAAACTCTGTCCTTGTAAAGGTTTGTACTAGAGGATAAAAGTACATATGTGAGTCCTCAAAGTCCAGGAGAAAGCATCAGAAATGTGCTTGTTGTGTTTCATAACTGAAGTGTCTGTGTTCCTTTTTGCTCCTCTTAAAGACATCGCTTTTCGGTTCACCATATCTGGGTACCCAATTTTCTACATATTTTCCTGTTGCATAGAAATAGAAAGAGTGATTACAGAAATTTCAGAGAAGCTTCTTGTCAGTGCAACGGCTCAGGAAAAGATGATGCAATATACTGTTGCATAAAAATGTATTAGTTACTTTACTGTGACTCAATTCAATAATTACAAAATATAATTGCCAACACAGAACTACTTTCAGGCCGCTTTGAAATGAACTGATAGTTTTACGTTTCTGCTTTGCAGGTCATAGTACTGACAGCAAGTCTAGTAAATGTCTTTCTTTGGTTATTTTTGTAGCTATTTAATGAAAAAGTAAGGACTCTTGGTCTTTCATCCTCTGTGCACAAAAATGCACCTTTCCTTTTCACTGACTTTGTATATGGGGCAATACTGCAGCCAGCCTGTATCTTAGATGTCATGTTTTGCATGGACTCTGAAGAGGACCTTGGACAGGATGAACATCTCTTAGGTATAGTCGGCATTCTGAGAACAAGAAAGCTAATCTTGCTTTGTGGTTTTTGGCAAAAGAGCTTCTGGAGAGACCTCAAAAAACCACAAAGATATGTAAATAAACAACGTTGGATACTCTGGAAAAGCATGGGATATGCTTTTTGCCAAAGAAATCTGGAGTTTACCTGCCTGAAAAAAAGGAGGCCTGCTTTCCTTCAGATGAAATGAATACGAATGGAGCTGTTGGCAGCTCCATCCATCCTCTGCTAAAACTATGGAGCCTTTCCCTCACTAAGAAGGCTCGTTAAGCATTCTAGGTTTATCTGCAGTCAAATTTAGCAGCATGTATCATCAATGGGGACAGTGTGGCGAGTGTTGCAGAAAGCTGCTAACAGCTGAACTGCGGCTGTTCTCCAAATGTCACACCACAGATAAATCAGAGCAGCCAAGCACATACATCATAAAAAAACAACCAGCGAATGAACCAGCCAAACCAACAAAACAAAAAAACCCAAAACAACAACAACAACGACAACAACGACGATAAATCTCCACAAAATACCCTACACCTGTTTTTCAAAACATTTAGCAGAAGGACTACATAATGCAGGTTTCCAGGAGCAAAGCTTCAGTGGTAGGAACTGTAATTGATTGGTGCAGCAGAGCCACAGAGACTGTGTGGAGAGTGGCAGATTGTACTGACCCAGGTAATTCATAGTAAATATTTACTTTTATCCTTGAAATGAAAGATAAACCAAATTTCACCACAAGCAGCACCCTCCAAAATAGTAATTTTTGTTGATTCAAACCAGGAAACTCCTCCCATACTTCTTGCAAGTTTTTTTTTTTGTTATAGAGATTAAAGATGATTGCTCCTATTTAGCTATGTCTCTTGCAACAATGGAGCAACAGCACTTGCCTATGGTATAAGTGGTTCTCCAGATTTAGCCTTGAACAGATTTTTGGACTCTGAATGCAAGATTCCCCTTAGCCTATCCACCCAGGGCACTACAGTATGTCTGAAATACTTCATACACTCTGATCTAGATGTAATTTATTTATCTATTATGTCGCTGTTTCAGTCCTAAGTGTTTCAAAGCATAAAACCACGATGTTCCTGCTGAGAAAATAATGGTGAAATGAAAGGTCAAACCTTTTAGTACAGTGGCAGGTAAACGGAGAGTTTTGGCTGCCACCTTCAAAATTGTGGTAGATGTTATTTATGCTCTTAGATACCCTGCTTCATCTCCACTTGCACTATTTTCTGAGACAGTTTTAGACTGGTTTAGAAAGTGTTTAAGGTATTTTAGTCATAACTGCTCCCTCTTGTGCTTACACTGCTCTGCTCTCTTCTGCTGCATGGCCAGACAGATTAGACTCTTGGATTTTGTGCTGAAATGGAAGAGACGCACTAACTAGCTGGGTCAGAGCTTGGTCTCAGTGATTAAATGTCAGATGATGTGAATCACCATCCAAAGAACAGCATATACAGGGCGTTCAGCCTCCCAAAGGACAGCTGACTCACTTCTATGTCCTGCTCATCAGAGGGCTGGAATGAGAGCCAAGGCTGTTTGAACAGCCTGTGAGTTATGGATAATGCTTGGACGGTAACAAGGAGGCTCTAACTAAGCGTGCAAACCCAGCCTGTTCCTGTGCAGCTTTGCTCAGCTGGCAGCCTGCATGGCAGGCCTTTGCTGTGAGTATTGCAGTGAGCTGCTTGAAAAAAAAGGAATGCTGCATGGAATGAAGGGTTAAGTGCTGGTTGCATGTAAACTAGAACGTGCCTTCAGGTGTAGGCAGCAGAGTGGGAAGTGGGTAACACAAGCAGTGGAATATGCAATGCTCAGAAATTATGGAATTGTACCAGATCATTATCTCAGCATAATTCACTTGCATCTTTACTCAATTAACATACTTATCTGCCTTTTCATCAAAAGGTGGATCATTAGGAGCTTCTATAAAGGAAAAGTATGGACTTTAATTTCTATCTACACTTGTGGAGTCTCAAAGAAAATATACAATATATGTATGATTAGAATGCAAGGGTTGAAGACTGTTGCTAAAATCAGTGTATGAGCAGACAACCAGTCTGAACTTTGAAAATAACCCCTACCAGGAGTAAGAAAACTCCTTCTTACCTCTGAAAACTGTGCAGCAAGGATGTCTAGGCTTAGTTGAGCAGTAGGGATGCAGTTACCTGGGAATGATATGTTGTAGTTGGCTTTTCTGGGGGAAGTTTTTCCCCCCATCCCCTTGTCCACATCCTTTAAAGACAGATTAAAGGACTGGCATGGGGTAATGCTAGTTATGTGTATAGACCTCACCTGGGATGCTGAGGGCAATTTTGGGCAGCACAATATAAGAAAAACATAAGAGCATCCAAAGAAGAGCAATAAAGGTGGTGAAGGGTCTGGAAGGGAAACTTTAGGAGGAGCAGCTGAGGTCAAAGTTTGTTCAGCCTGGAGGAGACTGAGGGGGGACCTCATTGCTGTCTTCAACATCTTCCCAAAAGGAAGCAGAGGGGCAGACACTGATCTCTTCTTTCTGGTGAGCAGTAACAGGACCCAAAGGAATGGCCTGAAGTTGTGTCGGGGAGGTTTAGGTTGGGTGCAGGAAAAGATTCTTCCCCCAGAGGGCGGCTGGACACTGGAACAGGCTCCCCAGGGAAGGGGTCACGGCACCAAGGCTGATACAGTTCAAGAAGCCTTTGGACAATGCTCTCAGGCACAAGATGTGACTCTTGGGGTGTCCTGTGTAGTGCAGGGTCAGGAGTTGAACCAGGGATGATCCTGATCCGCCCCTTCTAACTCAGCATATTCTACGGTACTGTGACTCTGTGATTTCTCATAATTTTGTAGATGCTAAAAAATTTAATTCAGATTGCATGTTGTATTTTTTTTACAGTTATGAACCTGAGAAAGACAGGATAAACTTCAATGTATTCACCTTGATTCCTTTGATAGTCTTGGAAGCAGACCTTTGCTTGCTGTAACTGAGTGCTTGCACTATTTTCTTGAGAGGCTCTGCAATTGTGTGTGACTGGAAGGTGAAAATAAAACTCCTAAGTGTTAAGGTTGAACACTGTTCATTTCTCTGTCTGAATTTTTTCGGCTGTGCTTAATATGTAGGGAACTTCCACTGCACTGAGCACTTACCTGCCCAGGATCTCACTAGCTCACAGCATTATGCTGTAGTCACTGGGTTGGAAGAGAATATGTTAGCTTCTGCTGCTGTCCCACAGCACAGGCAGATGTACCTACATTTCCACTTGAACGACAGGTTTTCTATGAGCCTTCCAAAGAAGAAGGCCGTGGTGTTTTCACTTAGTGTATTCCATTACACTGCCTTCTGTGCTGTTGAAGTTGCCCTAAAATCAATCCTTTATCTTTCGAACTGAAATAGATGGATTCAATTCTGTTTGCCATAACTGGTAGCAGTCTTGAAAGATGTTCAGCTATTTATATTCCATTTATTTTAAACATTATTTATGTTAAATATTGAGGTAATAGACTTGAAGATACCAGTGGGCCATTCACTGTTGTGACTGGTGATTTCTTTGCAAGTCTGAATTATGCAAAACTACAAAAGACTTTTTTACTTGCGTCTATAAAATTTCAATGCATATATATCTCTAATTCATAAATCAATCTTGGGAGTTTGGCTGTTTGTAATGGGAATTTAGAGTCCAGATAAGCCATGAAAAAATTATGTGAACAAAAAGCACTCTTGCTATTCCTGCTGCATAGAGATAAATGCCCCAGATATTATAGGTTATTTAGATGATCATGGTAATATCAGTGCACTCGTTGTGAAATTCAATTTCCTTTTTCCCATTCTCTTCCTAATATCATATTTGTGAATCAATTCACTAAATCCAGTGAAAATTAACTTGCATTTAAGTATACCGAATTTACGCAGGAGCCACAGTTATGCACACAAAATGGTATTTTGCCGATGATTGTCTTCAAGAATGGTGAAAAGTCCTCAGATATTAATTAATTAATTTCAAAATTTATTTTAACTTGAGTTACATGAATTTGCAATTTGACGAAGCCAGATATTCAGGATTTGAATTGCATTAAATATTGTTAAGGTCTTTGAATTGTTTAGTAATTATGTGATAGAATTATTAACCAAAACTTTTGAGGTTTTTGATCTGCAAGTTTTTAAGTTAAACTGTTGAAGAAAGAACTAACATGCCAGCAAGATGGGAAAAATTTTTCTCAGTTTTTCACTAACAGGTCCCCATATAATTTTTGCAATTTGTGGTGGGTTTGGACAATGCTCTCAGGCACAAGATGTGTTTTGTTTTGTTTGTTTTTTTTTTTTTTTTTTTTTGTTCTGTTTGTTTTTTGTTTTTTGTTTGGTAAATTGTGCACTTTCCATGAAAGTAGGCTCGTGTCCTCCAATATATTATGCTACAGTTGTGTTACATCTTCTGTCCTTCTCGCACCCATGGTATTTTAAGCATAATTGGATGGGTACTTTTGCCTTTGAGGCAGGCACAAAGCACAAATGTCTTGTACAAATTTAATAATAATACTAAGTTGTTGGCATTTTCAGCTTTGCATGTTACAACACACATGGAAGCATTACTTTTGACATGTGTTTTTCAGTTTTGTTTCTAGTCTTACTGATACCTGTCTTAAAGGTGTATGTCTCTGCTACTGTTCATATTAACTATTTGTAGATGAAAGCTGCAGAAGGGACATCATTGGCACCTCTGCATTTAACTGTGTTTTAAACACTGAATGACTCATTAAGAGCAGATACCGTATTGCTTTTACTAGACTGTAAACAAGAAATAGCGAAAACCGTCTTTCATTTTTAGTCTGTCAGCAGATAAAATGTTAGATCGTTAAATCAGTGCTCTCATGTCTATAGCTTATCATATTTACATTTAAAAGAAAAATTTTTATTCCACTCAAGTAAATCAGAAAACAAACTCATAGTAAAACCAAAAAATGTTTTTTAGATAACTCTCCAATTTGTATTACATTTTATTAAATGTTTTCTGTTTCTCTGTGCGTATTGCATGCAAGCAATTTAATCTTTCTTCAAGTACACCAGACATGGAAAGAAAAGTAACTCCAAAAAGCATAAATAGGTCCATTTCCCCAAACATGGTCTACAAAATTTTTATACAACTGCTGCTTTGAAAACATTGGAGTTTTTTCACAATGTAGTTAAAGTAAATTGTCCTGTACATTCTGTTTTTCAGTAAGGCATAGATCTTCATTTAAAAGAAACTGTTCCTCTTAGATATCTTCTTCATCCATTTGTCAAATGGAAAAAGTGGAGCAGCATTTTTGAACACTAATTTCATTGCCAGACCTGTTTTTGTGTTTGATGCATAGAAAAGCTCAAGCAATAAATAGCTCAATAAATGATCTCTGATATTCTATTAATATCGAGTTATACTAAAAACATCTGAATCTCCTGCATCTGGACATTTGCTTCAGAACTCTGAAAATACCCTATGCTCATTTTTTAGAAGTAACTGCTTCCCCAGGAGACAAGTTTCTTTATCAAAAGTCCCACAGACACCTAGAGACTGAGTTGGGCAATTCCTGGAACTTCAAAACGTACTTATTGCTGCAAAACCCTTGGAAACCAATGAAATACATATGCCTTGAAGTTTTCAAAGCTCTCACTAGGTAATTTTTGCAACTAGCAATTCTTCAAATATCTTTGATGTTGAAGTTCAGTCTTTTATCCTGATCTGTGCTAACAAGACTCATGGTCTGATGGAGTCTTTAGTTAATAATGGACAGATAAATTGGAAATTCAAGGTAACTTTTTTTAAAGGGAAATTTATTTAAGAGATGTAATAACATTAGATAGTATTAAGATTGTGGTATAAAAAAGCCGTCAGAAAATCTCTTTGTATTTTGTAAATGTTTATTACACAACTGTTTCAAAATACTTGCTAAAGTATCTGTGTTCTTTAAGTTCACTGCAGTCATTTCCAAGTGTGTAATGATTCATAGCAGCTTGAACATAGCATCTTGAATAATGGTGAAAAAAGACTTTATTTATATAAATGGAGGTAGGTTATAAAATACAGTTCTTACTTCCAGACAAGTGAGTACCTGGAATGTGGCTGGATTTTAAAATTGTTGAATGATATAACTTTTCAGCTTTATTTTTACTGCACACTGGCTAAAGGGAATAGTGTTTGATTGTCATTTTACGGGGCAGAGAATATGTAGGATATAGAACAGAATTTTGACGCATTCAATTTTTTTGGAAACCCATCAAAATCCTTGTCTAACTATACTCAGTTTGGAGGGACCAATGCTGCGAGGGAGAGGTTGGTTACACCCTGTTTTTAAACATAACTCAAGTTTTCTGTCTGTAAGCATGACCAATTGGGTAGTCAAAAAACATACCTCCTTTTAAATGTCCGGTTCTGAAGCCCAGGTTAGGCATCCAGTCGTCCAACACAGCTTGAGAAGGTTAA
>VWPU01007725.1:0-67660 GCA_013398955.1 Callaeas wilsoni | reverse complement strand
AGAGCTGCGGGCGCTGGTGGGGGCGGCTGGCGGCCCGCGGGGCGCCGCACCTGCGGGCAGCAGCGGGGCAGCGGCGCTGGGGCGGCGGGGAGGCGGCGCGGTGCATCGAGCAGCTCCTGCCGCGGCACGATGACTTCTCCCGGCGGCACATCGGGCCCCGGGAGCAGGAGAAGCGGGAGATGCTGCGAGCCGTCGGGGTGCAGGTAGGCGCCGTGCGGGGCCGGGGCGGCGCGGCCGGACCCTCCCGGTGCGGGCTGTGCCGCCCCGCGGGAGCTAACCGCGGCGTGCGGGCGCTTCTTGCAGAGCTTCGAGGAGCTGATGGACAAAACCATCCCGGCCAGCATCCGCCTCCGGAGGCCGCTGAGGATGGATGACCACGTCTGTAAGTGACCGCATGGCCCGGGGTGCTCCCGGACTCCCCCCGCGCTCCCGGAGCCCCTTCCGGCCGCCAGCGCTCGTGGGGGTGGGGGGAGACTTGGGGTGCGCATCCCCTGCCCCCGATGTCCCCGCTGACACGTGTAGCGGTCTGATCTCACCGCCCAAGTAGAAGTGCAGGGTAAGACTTAAATAATCGTAGCAGCACCATCACCGACACTTCATTCCTCTCCGACCAACTCGGTAGAGTAATTTGGCTGCTGCATTTATTGCTCTCCTCTTGGAAATCGGTAGGAAAATATGTGTAGCAGACAGGGGCTGCTCGAAAACCCAGTTTGGAGCTCAAGTGCTCCATTGACTTCACTTTGTGCCAAGAGCTTGATACGGAGGGAAAAGTATGACTAAAAATCGTCCCTTTAGTGTGGTCTGAAGCTTCAAATGGGCCAGTGTCTTTTGGTGGTTCTTATGTATCTGCAGGATTTCTTTGTTATTCCTTCCCTCTCGTCCCCACAGTATTAACCTGCATATTTAAATAACATGAAAAATCTGTGACTCTGTATTATGGATACACGGTAGACTAATGGCCAGAATTTTAAATCTGTGTAATTGAGGGTTATGGGTAAACTGCAGGAATACAAAACATCTGAGTCAGCTATTGTGGCACGACAGTAATACAGCAAATTTGTGTCGAAAACTTGATGTGATTTCATGAAGTTTTAGATAGTAACGTTTTTAAGAGTTAGCAAGCACAGTACAAAATTTCTACTTGCATTTTTGAGCAATATCTGTGACCATGATGCTAGAAGTCCTGCAAGTGAAGGAAACACTTAAAAATCCCCAGTGCTAAACAGTTAGACTAAAACTAACAAAGCTCAATGGCCATTCAGATACGGAATGCAGTTACATCAGTATTAACTTCATTTTTATGTCGGGATCCTTTGCCCGATTTGTGGAAAACTTGATTGCTCTTGCTGGCATTTTCTTATTGCTCATCTGTGTGCTGTAATTTGAGTGTAAACTTCAGGCCTGCAGCTCCGGTGAGGTTCCTGGCCAGTTCAATCTGGTTACTCTGAGATGACATCACGCATGAGAGGCAGCACCACAATGAACAGCCAGGAAAACTAGACCCTGAAAAGACAGATTCTAGCCAGGAGGGATACAACAGGGCCTGATAGTTTCTACTTCTAAAATATTTTATTAGTACAGTGGTGTTTCAGTTTTTGGTAACTTTCTATCTTATTAAAGTGGGGGGAGGCTGGGTAGAGACACAGAATCAACAACTTTCTTGTGCCTGTATAACTGCTGAAAGTATTGCTTGGCATATTTTCCTATGGTTAATGTGTTTTAATCAAGGTACTCCCTGACTGACAAGTGATTTTCACTGGCCTCAAAGAAAAGAACTTTTTAGGTTATTGTATTTTTAGGTCAGTAGAAAGGGTTAAGTGCAGTTAGTCACTAATAATTATGTGTTAGAAGCCTTTCTATTTTTTAAAATTATTATATTTTATTATTAATTAATGTGATGCTCTTAAGAAATTTTACATCACCAAAACACACATAAAAGTGATACAGGATAGTGGGCATTAAAATATGTATACATTATTGAAAACTATACTGGTCATATCAGCCTAAGTCATGATCTTGATGCAGTGCTCAAATGCCAATTTTTGTAGTAATTTTGAGTGGATGTCTCCTACTTAGCAGTGCATTAGTTGATGTCCTGTTGTAGGCAAGTTCTCACTGTGCAACAGAACCTCATTAGCTAACAATGTATTTAGTTCACTGGCATTTTGTTCCACTTGCTATGCTGTTCTTGTTCCCTTAGAGTAAACTTTGAAAGAATGTGACTGTGATGCAGAGTCTCACATTGCACAGCATGCAACAGTGAGTTTTCAAAAGAGATGCTTGCATGAGGTACAGAAAACTTTTTTCCTGTGCACAACTGCATTTTTCTTCTGCAACCAGTGTGCTGGACTGTCTTTTATAATTTAGTGTGTAGTTGTTTGTCGCTAGTTTTCCCCTGCACTGGAAGCAGAAAATTCCACAGCTTGTAAAAGAAAAGTTAAAAGCCTCAGCTTAAAATTGTGCAATGTCACATTGAACATCTTGTAGCCAGGACACTGTAATCTGAGTGAATGAGGAACAGAGAGAACACTTGCCAATCACCAGGGTGGTATTTCTTATGTGAGTATGGGGCATTATTTCTCTATCATATACCTTTTACTAAAGGGAAATAGCAAAATTGGGAAATGTCATGAAAACTGTATTCTATTTTAATTTAAGCATTTGTTTTTGTTTGTATGAATGCTCTCACTGCCTCTCTAATTCACACATGAAAAAAGAGAACAGAACAAGGCAATGCAACACATGTCATTCAATGAACGTCAGCATTTATAAAATTTATAATACAAATGCAGCAATTTCCACTTGTCTTTATAACTCAAAAATGTAATCATAGTGACTCCACAGATTAGAATGCAGCTGAACAAATGAGCTGTGCTACAGCTACTACTTTATAGTAACAAACACAGCTGAGCTTACATTGAAGTCTCATCGAAGTCAATCCTTACAGATAGAATTAGACATGCAGTTCAAGGAAACCACACACCCACCATGAAAAGTACACCTGGGTATCATAGGTCTCTGCAATTACATTTGGGTCTTTTGGAAAACTTTCATAGCTGTAGACTTCGTCTCAGATGTGTACATTTGATGTATCATCTTCAAGTTTTGATTGGATGTGTGTCACTAGGAAAGATTACATACAGATCCTTCCACTGATAATCTCACAAGTTGTCTAAAAGAAGGAAAATGAATCAAATGTGTGTATGCAATAGCAGTAAAAAAAAGAAAAAAGAGGCTCCTGTGGATGGAGCTTGTGTTAAAGAGCTGGTTTATATGGCATTGCATATTCCACTGATGATAATTAAAACCTCTGATTACAGTAGAATCATACTCTTTTTGTACCTGTGTTGTCTTTCCTAGACATTTTAGCACAGACCTACTCTTCAGTTGAAGAATCAAGCTTCATTACTTCCCTGAAGTACATAACATATAGAGAGAGAAAGTCTTTAACCTTACTTAACTGGACATTTCCCAAGGGCAGGCAGGCTCTGCAGAGGGATCCGGACAGGCTGGATCAATGGGCCAAGGCCAGTGGTGTGAGGTTCAACAAGGCCACGTGCTGGGTCCTGCCCTTGGGTCACAACAACCCCAGGCAGTGCCACAGGCTGGGGCAGAGTGGCTGGAAAGCTGCCCACGGGAAAAGGACCTGGGGGTGCTGGTGACAGCAGCTGAACATGAGCCAGGGTGTGCCCAGGCGGCCAAGAAGGCCANGGACAGGCTGGATCAATGGGCCAAGGCCAGTGGTGTGAGGTTCAACAAGGCCACGTGCTGGGTCCTGCCCTTGGGTCACAACAACCCCAGGCAGTGCCACAGGCTGGGGCAGAGTGGCTGGAAAGCTGCCCACGGGAAAAGGACCTGGGGGTGCTGGTGACAGCAGCTGAACATGAGCCAGGGTGTGCCCAGGCGGCCAAGAAGGCCAAGGGCATCCTGGCCTGTACCAGCAATAGTGTGGCCAGCAGGACCAGGGCAGGGATTGTCCCCCTGTACTCAGCACTCAAGTTGTGAGGCCACAGCTTGAATAGTATGTTGTTTTGGTCCCCTCACCACAAGACAGACACTGAGGAGCTGGAGAGTGTCCAGAGGAAGTTTGCAAAGCTGGTGAGGTGTCTGAAGCACAAGTCCTGTGAGGAGCAACTGATGGAGTTGGGGTTGTTTAGGCTGGAGAAAAGGAGTCTCAGGGGGACCTTATCACTCTGTACAATTGCCTGAAAGGAGGGTGTAGCCAGGTGTGGCCTCTTCTCCCAAGCAGCAAGTGACAGGACAAGAGGAAATGGCCTCAAGCTGTGCCAGGGGAGGTTCAGTTTGGACATTAGTAAGAATTTCTTCACTGAAAGAATGGTCAGGCATTGGAATGGACTGTGCAGGGAAGAGCACCATTCCTGAAGGTTTTCAAGGAACAACTGGACATGGCACTTAGTGCCATGGTTTACTTGACAAGCTTGTAATCAGTCAGAGGTTGGACTTGTTCTTGCAGGTCTTTTTCAACCTAAATGATTCCATGATCTGTTTTTCTTAAGTCTGAGTGACTAGCCATTCTGGTAAATACCAAGTTTTGCTGGTACAAGTGCATCTATACTCTAAACTCTTTTCAGTAATTATTAGTGTTATCTGTGTTGGCATATTTTTTTCTTGCAGTTCCATGGTCAGTGATGGAGGAGAGAAGGACTGTAGCTCATGCTAAGAGGTTTCTGAAATAAAACCCTTTCTTTGGTATGAATATGACAGGACTAGCTATGTCCATTTTGTGACAAAAAAAAAAGCCATTTTAAAAGTGTCTCTTGCCATGAGCCTGCTGACTGTGTTGTAAAACCCTCTGAGCATGCCGCTGAATTCCAGTAGGGGCGAAATAGCAAAATGTCTGATTTCAGCTAACAGTACATTTCAGTCCTGTACCTCAACTAATTGTTGAAGAGGGGCTTTTTTACAGTCAGATTTTTCTGCAGATACAGTTAAGGGAAAATGTAATTTTGGCGTGTAACTTCTGTTCAGTCAATATTTACAACAAGGCTAGACATGTGTTTGATACTTAATTGGGATCAGCTGGTATTACAGAGCTTTATTCCCAGGGTTACAGTAAGTAAACTTGAACAATCAGCTTTTCTTTAGGTATTGAAGGTGCTTTAGCACATATGGAGTGATCGATCCACTTGAAGTAAAAGAACATACTATCTTATATAAGAGTAATCCTCTTTATTTTATCCCTAAAAACCTCCTCTCTATGTCAGTCATAGTTATCCCTGCAGTGCTGCCGTGGTATGTCCATCTTTATATGTAATGGGTAGGTCTTGTGCATATTTTTGTATTTTTCCTTTTTAGTTCAGAATTTTAATTTTTCATAAGTTTGAATTCAAAAATACTTCTACGAACTCCACCACAATTTTTTTCTCAAACATTCCCAGCTACATTCTCAAATTTTAGAGTTTATAAACATTAGTTCCTAAAATCATAAGAATGCAATTGGGTCTCCAGTCTAAATGTTATTAGAAGCAATACTGTCCAGAAGCATTTACATTGTAATAAAGACTATCTGTGTCTCCAAATTAACAGCTCTTTTTGCAGTGAATCTTCTTTAATAGGATTTTATATTTAAAATGCCAGTTAAAAATGAATTCTAGGTGAATTTATAATTATCTAATGTCAGTCATATTTTTAGAGCTAATTTAGTCGTTTCAGGTTCCCTGCTGCTGGCATCCACGCAGCATGATTCAGGTGCCTGTGGCAAGGGTGATTGTTACCCACCAGAGTGTTGCCACACATAGTGCACCATCTGCATTACCACCTGTGGCACTTTGCTCCTCACGCTTTGCTCCTCACGCACTTTTAGGCTGCTGTTCTTTTTTTCACAGGCAGCAGCCCTTGTGGGTAGAACAGGGAAAGGCATCTTGTCAGTCACTCAGCCTGCCTGTGCTTTCAGCTCCTGGCAGCACAGGTTGCGTGTGCTGCCCAGGCTGGCTGAGTGAGCTCAGGTAGCCTGAGTGAAAGGATGGGGAAGGGGTAGGGCACCGCGGCTTTTTGCCCGTGTCTGGATGTTATGGACACAGCACCTGGAACATGCACTTCCCTTGCGCTGTCCTACAGCATTATTACTATGTGTCTGACTGTGCTTTGGAACTAGTTTTCTTCAACATAATCTGGTTTTGGGGGCTTTTTAAAAGAGATTTAATTAATTACTAAAGTAAGAGAAATAAATTAATCCCCCTTTTATCAGCTGTTCTAAAGATCTTGGTTCCTTGATCTCAGAGGCTAGATTTTTTTTTTTAAGATCTGATAATAAAGTGAATAAAAATATATCAGACGAACAGTAACCTTCTTTTTGTATTGCATGGTTCAAGTTGTGTAACTTGAACTGCTCCTTTTGTATGCTCCTTTCTCCTCTCTCCTCTAGTACCATATTATTTTGCAGGTATCTCGCAAGTTCAAGGCAACTCTACTGTGCTAACTACAAAAACACTAGCAAAAATAACAGTGTATCATTTTATGATCTGATAATTCAGTCCCTCTTACCATTTTTGTGATATATTTTGTCTTTGCTACCTGTAGATGTAGCAATCTGGAAGTGTCCTTGCAGAACCGCTCGGACCCTTGGTAAGTTTTCTCCAGTTAAAAGACAGGAGTACAGCAAAAGCAAGTGGACCTCATTCTGAGTACTGTCTTTGATCAAAATTTATAGTGAGTTGTTGAGGGAAATAAAGATCAACTGCAATGACTTAGCTAGAAATTTTTTTTTTTTTTGCTGAATGAGGTTCTTAAAGAATTTTATTGTACACCCAGTAAAATGAGTTTATGATAAAGGAATTTCAATCACTTTGTCTTAGAACACTGGAAACAAACAGCTGAGTGTGAAGATGGCCAGAGTCTAAACACTACTTAAATATAGTAAATTTTTCTTCATGTTTTATTTCCCCATTTTGCACATTGCTTCTTAATCCCATTGCTGGGAGAATTAAAAAGAAATAAGTAACAAAACCAAAAAAAATCTCAAACTGTTTTTTGAACCATATAGTTAAAATTTTTATGAATCCTGTATGTTTTAGTTTAAAAAAAAGAATAAATATTTCGAATAATACAACATTTCAACTACATATGCTCCAAGTTATATACTTTACACAACAGAAAAAGTCTGTTATTTACGAAGTTGGTAACACTCTTTGGGACCAAAATGGAAACTTAGCAATTTCATTATGAATTCAAAAATTAATTTTTGAGCATACATAAGATCACTCTTGTGTTTCACATTCATCTGCCTTTTTATTAACATTAGTTATATACAGAATGATCAATAAAGTTTGATCAAAATCAATCACAAATTTCACAAATAACATTATGGGAGTACACTAGGCTTAAAAAACCTAGGCTTAATGGAGTGGGAAATAGGGCTACTGACAGAGACATAGGGTCCTGTTCAGGCTGGTGGAGACCAGGTCAGTCTCCAGCCCCTGCCCAAAGCTCTGCTGTGGGGTCAGAGCAGATTGCTCAGGGCTTCACCCAGTCAGAGCATGAAACCATAAAAGGTGGAGACCCTGCTCCACTGCTGGACTGTCCTCATGGGCCCAGCTCTCCTTATCTCCAGTCTGAGTCTCTCACCCTCCTGCTATACATGCAGTGCTGTTAGGAGCCTGGCTGCATCTCCTCCATCCCCTCCTGTTGGGACTGGGTGTACTGGTAAGAATGGTTTGTTTCCCTGCCCTGCTCTTTGGTCTTTGGACTCCAACATCTGTGTTAATTTCTGTCACCATTACCTACATCAGTCTTACTTGAATTCAGAACCCTATCAGTGTAAAGTAAACGCTGAATTAATAAAATCTTCACGGATTTATGTTTGGTCATAGGTAAGCCAGCCTAATAGATAAATCAGGGGCTATTGACTTCCTTATTCAGGAGTGCAGTTCTTGTGAGCTATCTTCCTGGAGACATACTGTGATGAAGTACTCCAAGGCAGGAGAAAGCAAAGGGTAAGGAGTCTTTATCCCTGGTCTCTTCGAAGAGGCGTGTCAAATGTGGGAGATACATATTTGAGCTGTACTGCTGCCATTGCCCTTATAGTCATCAAAGGAGCAGGGTAAGTAAGGTGAAGCTGGAGTGGAAGGAGTATACCTTCCAGCATTTTGCCACTCTGGTTAAAATTAGCTGTGTAACTGTCTTCACAGGTAGCTCATTAAAATATGATAATTAAAACTGTATTCAATCAGGGAACCTCTCAGTGTAGGTATTCTAGATGGAGTGTGGTTCTACTCTTAAGCATAATCTCTACCTGAGCTGCTTGCAGCATCACTAGACTTTTGGCTTTGTGCCTTCAATCTGTTTGGAAGCAGGTTTATTTCAGAGATCTCCAGCATAAGTGGCTGCATGTAGTTGTTGTTAGCTACAATTGCTGAGAAATAACTCTAGAAGAAAAGCCCAGTTGGGCAAACAAAGGAAATGTTATCTGTCACATTGTTCAGTATTTGTGGTATGTGTTTACTGCAGGAATTGCACTCAGCGCATTTTCGTGCGTGACATTGAGCCAGTGAGCAAGTTAAATGATAGCCAACTTCTGCGTTCAACTGCAACTTGGAAATAAACAAGGAAATTCATTACCATTTCCAAGAAATCATTGATGTTTGAATTATGCAAGAGTACAAGCCTCTGTCTGAAGCTGCAACCAACTGTCTTTCATCAAACTTTAGGTTTGCAAGTGGTAGAGGAAGGTCTCTACAATGTTAAAGCTCACTTAAACAACTGTTTCTGTCTTATTATAAACTCTGTGGGAAGAGTACTGTGGAGTTTTTCACTACACTTTAGAAATTTTGTCCTGGACATTGCTGAGTTCAAGCCTAATAAGCATGTAAGAAGTCTCCAGAAAAAAAAAAAAAAAATTGCAGTTTACTGAAACTAAGAAATCAGTCTTCATACATTAGATCTAATGGTAACACTGAGTAAAAGGCAGGAAGAAATGAACTTTGAAATGAGAACTGAACATCAGTAAAAAACTGTGTGAAAGGTGTAATATAACTGTGGAAGAAATTAACTGAAAACCTGAAGATTTTTGAAAAAACTAATCATTATGCATGAAATCCAATAGTAGCAACTTGAATAAAAAGAAAAAAACAGGTTTTGAAATCAGAGCTGAAGTTCTAATATCCTTGTTTGTGATTGCAGTAGAAATTAATTCAAAACCTAGATAATTATTTCCCACCACATTCCAGAAAATTGACTCTCTTTCTGGAGTAGGTTACGGAGAGCAAATAGATTTTGAGGCGTCCAGGGCCCAAGGTATTCTACTTCTGTGATTTGTAGCCTTATATTACAAAGTGTCGTCTTCAAGTTGCAGTGCAGAGTGGACAGAACTTGGCGTAACTGTCCCATTACAGCAAACTTTGAGGTCAGATTCGGAGGAAGAATTAAAAAACATCTGCTCCCCTCACCCAGGAGGAGTGGTGTCCAGTTCTACCCAGATCTGTTAGGTTGGGCAGACCTATCTCTCTGTGTGATCTTAAGACAGTCTACTGACCATCTTTCTGCACCCTCAGCTACTAATATATTTTTAAAATACAACTCTTTGGCAGATGTTTGTAGCATTATTCATTGACTGCTAGGAACAGGTTGACTAAGTGTGAATTTTGCACAGCTTTCAGGACACTGAGAAGTATGTAGAAGCAAAACTAAAAAGTAAACTATGGTTGGGAGAGAGAGGGAGTGCAAATGCTTTCATTCTGTATACTTCAAAATCATTCTTTTGTAGTATCTTTAAACTAGATTGGCAGACTCATTTGAAAGTTAATCTCATTCGGAATTTCTTAAACTAGAAATACTCTTATTAACACTTTTTTAAAAAAAAATAAACTGGTGAATCATGTTAAAATTGGAAATGATAAAAGAACTGTTCTGTTTTATTAGCCATTTAGGGAAAGTGTGAGAAAATAAAGTTCTGTAATACTAAGAAATTATTCCTGGCTGCTTGGTGTAAGCCCAGTTTGTGCAAATATCACTCTCTTAGAAACACTAAATGACAGCTGTGGATGGCAATGGCTTCAACCAATGTAGATTCTGCAAGGTTCGGCTAATAAAAAGTGTCTCCTGAGCTACGTTTTAGTGCATGTGGAAGATGGGTCTCCTCTATTGAATGTACATTGTGTTAGCACAAAAAGGCCTCCTTCTGCCTACAGCTATTTCTCTCACTGTTCTTTCCACATGCTTTGGAACCCTGTTATTATTTAGGTGTCGCATTTTCCAGAATTTTGGCAGAATTGAAACTTTCTCAAAATATTTTACTAGGTTATTACTTTTTCTTTGCTATTCTTGGCTTGCACTTTATTCTGCTACCATTTGTACTTGCACCACCAATGTTTTTTTTTTACACTCTAGTAGAAGACATTTTAGTTAAAAACTGTTACTGTTACATGTAGCTGTAGCATTCTGACATAGTTTCTTTCCAATTAGGTGAAAATGAAATCCTTGAAACGCTGTACAGTATTGCGAGCAAGAACAAGATATGGCGGTCCTATATAGGCATGGGTTATTACAACTGCTCAGTGCCTCAGCCCATCGCGCGCAACTTGTTGGAGAATGCAGGATGGTAATGTACCACCTTTTATTGTTAAATGTGTATGTGTAAGTACACGTTTGTCCCACAAACTCTTTTTCTTTTAACTAAGGTTTTCGTATAGTTGGTAATGATGTGTATCCTACCATGTAGGAACTGTGTTGTTCATGCTAAAACTAGAAATTTACTTTAGAAGATGCTTTTTTCTGTAAAATATACCACTGATTTTGTGACTTCTATTTACGGCTCCTTTTTATTATGAGCAAGATTACATGTTTGCTTTAAGGAAGTATACAGGCTTACCTCCTAAACGAAAGTAATTCTTTCCTAACTTCTGCCTAAATTAAAAACAGTTCCCTCCTCCGCTGGTGTACGCAATTTGGGTGGAGGTAGTTAAATACTATGCAATACTATGGTCATGATTTTCTGATGAGGAAGTAAGAAACTTCTAAGGAAGTAGAAAATTCTAAAGGCTATTCTTGTAGTATTTCTGTCTTGTTTTTTTTTTTTTTAAACCAGAGACCTTCAAGGGTTTGAATGTTTATCCATAAAGTGAGTTCATGTCTTGTCTGGTCAAATAATTCTCTGGTGAACAGCAGTGATATTGAACTATCATAATATGGTAATTCATTTATGAAAAGGCTGAGAATAGTGTACTTGGTTCTGATCATCCAGTTGACATTTCAGTTTCTAGAGAACTGTAACTCAGAAACGATGCAACAGGAAAAGCTAAATTTCACGTGGAGTCTCACTTTCCAACAGACTGAATGTCACTGGTACCCTGCATTTTCTCATTTAAAGTTCCCCTATCACTAGTCGCTAAGATCCTTCTTTTATAACTTTTATAACTGTCATCTCTATTGCTGGGTTATTTTTATTTTAGTAAAATCAGTATTTAAAGGTTTTATATATATTGAAAAAGCTCAAACAACAAAAAAACCCCACAACTAACAAAAGGATCATAATACTCAGTGCAAAAAGTCATTGTTACTTAAATGTTATGTATTTTTTATACTTTGGGTTGCCATAAATGGGTCTACATATCTGTAGACCTCTAAGTCTTTTTTTTTTAAGATTTGTTGGCTCTCCTTGCATCACTGGTGGAAAAGTTGCAGTGTTTGAAGCCAAGGAGTCTTGGCTACACCTATACAAAGTTTTATTTGACCTTATCCTCATTCACTTTTTGCAACATATGCAATCTAAATATTTCAGTACAATACCGGGAAGCAAATAATCAGCTGATAGAGGCAAAACCAAAAACAGTTAGAAAGTAAGTGGAACAAAATGAACTGCAGACTTCTCAATCCTAAAAAGTTATATAGTGTTAGTAAAACAACTGAGAGAGTCTCTCCAGAAGTCTGATCTTGCACTGTTCAGTGAGGTCAAACTAGATGGCTAAAGTGAAGGCTAAAATGTTTGTTGGAGAGAAAATATATGTGTGTGTGCATGTGTGCTAAAGCAACTACGGCAGGTTTTATGGAAGCTGTTTAAGAAGCCAGACTTCTTACTTCTGCCTGGTGTGTAATGCTTCCTATTGCAGCTCCAAGGGAAATACTGCAAGTTCAGGCTTATTTCATCTGTTCTATTCTGCCTCCCTAACATAATTTGTGCTTGTTTTGCTTGGCATTTGTTAGAGCATCTAATAGTCTCCCAAAGTTCAACTTATTTGATTCCTTTGCCCTCAGACATTAAATATGTAAGACTACAAACCTGTACCAAAGATGCCTGCAGTCTTCACATCTCTAGTGTAAATTATTAAACTTCATAGTTAGTAACACTCATACTGTAATGAAAGCATTACATTCTAAAAACAACTACATATTGTGCAATAATTACTTCTAGAGAGTTTGCTTTTAAATGACTTTAAAAAGTCACTTACTATGTAGTATAGATTCAGGCAGAACACAATGCAGACTAAAGCCAGATATTTTATTTGAAGAAACTGTGGAGAAGTAGAATAAATTAAAAGATACAGATGCTTAGAAAATGCCAAAAAACCCCTTTTAAAGGAAGTGTTTAACTAAGTTTTCTTGTGATATAAAAGCTGTCTTTATTTGTAGAACTGTTAAGCTTCATATGCTCTAGTTTGTGGCAGAAATGGAATTCAAGATTTCTTGGTTGATTTTTCCATCTTTCTGAAATTGATTTTAGTTCAGCTGTGTTCTCCATCTACAACCATAACATCAAAATCATGAGGCTTCATTAATTCTTCATTAATTCTGTACACTAATATAGTGTACTTTCACAACTATGTGGGGTGGAGGTTCTCTGATGCATTTCCATTAATCTCAAAGTTCTAATTCTTGTTAGTCTAATTCTAGTTCCTTCCACAAGTTAAAATACAAGAAACAGCCCTTAGATGAAATAAAAGGAGAAAGCACAATTGTAAAACTTTGGGTACAGAGGAGTTTCTTCTACTAATCAAGAAAATTCATTGCTCATGCAAAGGCGTTTGGAATAATTCCTTTTATTGGTGAGAACTGAGCTGGGCAGGGGGACCATACAGAAAACAAATCTTAATACTCCTAGACTGAAAGTTTATCTGGCAAACTGAACACTTGGTTTAGCTGCTGTGGAAAAAAAACAACGCCTACTATTGAGATTAGCAAGGTTGCATGCAGTCCAGGACATGGTCTCACTTGTGAACTGTGCAGTCCTATGATGATAATTAGTTTAGTGCTAGAACTGGCCAAAAATGAGAAAAAACCGACATTTTTTGGCAAAATCATCGATATTTATGTACTCAATACATAGCTGTTGCTTTCTGTTATTGTACTGAATAGTATATGTGAGTAATTCAAGCACATGTTTTATTTAATTAGACATTAGTGAATACATTACTATTATATATTACACTTTGAGTTCACATATTGAGTATGTCCTTCTTCTAGCTCTTGCATTCTCTTCAGGACCTTATTCCTGCTTTCTGTCTCACGTTACTGTTTTGTTGTTCCTCTCATCTTGCTCGATACCAAGTTCTCCAGCTTGTTTCTTAAAAATCTTCGGTTTTTCCTTCTATTGACTTTACATGACTTGGGCTTCCAAATACTGCAGTCTTTCTGGAAAGCTTATACCTTCACTTCATTTTTCAAAAGTCTAAGGCTTACTACTGCCCTTTTAGGGAAACAAGCTTCTGTTTTCTTTCATCACTGGAACACAGAGGCCACGAGTTTTCGCACTTACCCCTTGTTTCTGGCTGCTACTCTAAATTCAACCTGGCATAAAGTCTGTCCTGAGCTACTATGTAATCCAGTGCCCAAATTTCCAGCAGTGAGAGGAGAGTCTGACCTCTGTTTTTGCCTTTCATCCCTGGACCCATGCTGCTTCATTTTCTGGACTGTTATAACAGAGGTTATTTTTGTGTTTTTGAAGGAGTTGCTTATATTGCCACTACTGTTTTGTTCACCAAATGACAACAGATAAAACTTACATCAATCTGACTTCCCTCCACTAACATATGTGGAAACAGTCATTTCACAAGAAGTTGCATATTTCTGAGCTTGATTCTGTGAAATGCCAAGTGCCTTTCTTCCTTAGAAGGGTGGAGAAGACTTGACAAGTAGAGGGTTTCGGAAACAGTGTTGAAAAATCGTGGCAATACCTAGATATGACTGAACAAAATTAATGTTCTCCTTTAATTATTGTGACTTAATTCTTCCACACTCAGCATCCACTTACTCTGTTCCTTCTCCACAATGCCCTCACACTTCTGTTTTAAAAGTAATTTCTCTTTTCAAAATGGAGAAACAGAATTCTTGTCCTGTAAAAAGCCCAGTCAACACCAGAAGATAAAAATAAAAACATCTAAAAATAATTGTATTCTAACATATTTCCATATTACTGAATTACACTTTACTATTTCTTTTTTCTGTAATACAGTTCAGTTATATATTGCCATAATTTTGTTACATATTTATTTTCCTGGACCCAAATTCAGAAATTTTTTTCTTACAGGGTCACACAGTATACTCCTTACCAGCCTGAGGTGTCCCAGGGCAGGCTGGAGAGCCTCTTAAATTACCAGACTATGGTGTGTGATATCACAGGAATGGATGTGGCTAACGCATCTTTGCTGGATGAAGGGACAGCTGCTGCAGAAGCCATGCAGTTATGTCACAGGTACTGTGTCTAAATGTATGGTTAAATCACAGCAGAAAGTTATTTTGGAGTTTGGAGGCATCTATCTATGTGTAGGCAATGGCTTGAAGTAGAGTGTGGCCTTCTTACTGTGAGCAGTTCACTGAACAACCAGAGTCCATGTTGCCATGCCCCTAGAGAAGTGCCTAGTGTTGATGTAAATGTTTAACTCAGACATTTAAGGCCTTCAGAAAACTGAGGACCTAGAGAAAGGACAGGAGAAATTCTAGAGGAAGGAAGACTTACCCTTGCTGGAGGAGGATCGGGCTAGAGAACACTTTAGCAAACTGGACTTAGACAGGTCCTGATGTGCTGCACCTGTGGCTGCTGGGGGAACCTCCTGATACCAGTATGAGGCCAGCCTTGATTGTCTCTGAATAACCACAGTGACTGGCAGAGGTGCCTCAGCAGTGGAGCAAAGCACATGACATTCCTGTCTCCAGGAAAGGCAGGAATGAAGATGCAGGGAACTACCAGCCAGTCAGCCTCACCATGATGCCTCAGTGATGATGGAACAACCACTAGCCCTGGAAACTGTTTCCAGACATGTGAAGGACAAGCAGGGAATAAGGTGTCATAAGCATGAATAACACAGGGGAGGTCATATTTGATCAACCTGATGACTTTCTACAGTTGAGTGACTGGCTTGGGAGGGGAGAGCAGTGGGTCTCCCTTCAATCTCCACAGAGAAACCAAAAATTATGGGCTGGATGAGGTGGGAGTGAGATAGATGGAAAACTGTCTGATGCTGGTCAGTGACATGAACTCTAGGTGGAGGACAGTTATTATAAGCCCGGGCAATGCTGGGTCCAGTTAATGATCTACATGATGAGGCAGACTCTATCCTCAGCAAACTTGCTAATGATGCAAAACTTGGAGGATCAGCTGATAGACCAGTGGGTCATGGTGCCTTCCAGAGGGACTTGGACAGGCTGGAGAAAATGGATTCACAGGAACCTTGTGAAGGTCAACAAGGGGAAGTGCAGAGTCCTGCACCTGTGGGACAAGCGACCCCAGGCACATGGGGTACATGATGGAGTCTGGCAGGCTGGAAAGCAGCTTTGATGAAAAGGCATTTGGGGGGTTTGGGTGACACCGGATTGAACACAATCCAGCAGTGTGTATTTCCTTGTGGCCAGTAGGCCAGCAATCTCCTGGGCTGCGCTGGAAGGAGGAGTTCTGCCAGGAGGCCGGGGATCCCTCCCTCTCACCCTGGTGAGTCCACATCCCACAGTGCTGTGCCTGCCTCTTGACTCCCCAGTACAAAAGAGACATGGACATACTGGAAAGAGTCTAGTTGCCCCGCCTAGGGTACCAGCCCTGCTACTGGCACCCAGACACACACCTGCTCCCACTGACACCATCACAGACACAAGGGCCCCTATTGGTTGATGTGCTGCTCCAACTGCTGGCACTCACTCCAGTCCAGTCATTTCAGTGGCTGCACTTTGGAAATGTGGATCCTTCATGGTCTGACTCCAGTGGCGCTCACACACACACACAGAGACAGAATACGGAGTTCCCTTACCCGTGAAGGGAATCAGAAAGGCATTTAACGAGAAGACAGGCTTCACTAGTTAGGTGCAAAAGCTTCAGCAATCACCTATTTATCTGTAACTGTCCCAGTCTATCCCCTTACTCCCCTATTTTGCTACGCTTGTTGCTCACAGAATCACTTAGCTGTATTACTTCCCCCCTAAACATCTCATGTTTGCAATCCCCAAGTGCTCTTCTCATGGATTGCATACTGTCTACTTGGCAAGTGGGGGTGGTACCCAGACAATGTGTCTGTTTGGGTTAATTAATTAATTAGAGTTCCCACCTGCCTGGTGGCCTCTTTGCTCCTCTGCTCTTGTGGAGATGGGTCTCCGTTGGGCTGATTTTCCCTGGGAAGCACCTGGAAGCAGCCGGAACAGCGTGTTATTTGGGCTCCCCCATCTGCCATTGCCTCTAGGGGTGGGGGGTGCACAGGACCCTTAATCACATAATCTAACAGACTGTAGCCCAAGTCTCTTGTGTCCATCAAAGTTGAAGATGTGCGTTATCTTTTTCCATCAGCAGTTAAAAGAAGCTTTAAAAAATAGTGGAGTACATCATTCTAAGTTGCTAAAACTGAAACTATTACTGGTATATCCAAATCTACTTTCATGGATGCCTGTTGTAGGGCCACATGAAAGGGATCTGCACATCAAACAAAATATGAGAAATGATTGAAGGTCACTGCAGAACTGTGTATCTGGAAGGTGATTACACAGCAGAGACTGTAATCATAGTTCTGTATGTGTAAAAATAGTTTCCTAACTATTTACTAGTTCAAAGCCTCAATGTGACATAAAATTCTGCTTACCAGAGAAAACTAGGGAATTGTCTTACCAAAAATCATAGAATGGTTTGAGTTGAAAGGGAACTTAGAGATCATCTAGCTCTATCCCCACTGCTGTGGCCAGGGACCCATCTTCTTCATTTCTCTTTACCTACTTGAATGGCTCATGTTTTTTTATCTGGGGCAACATTGAAAAATCTGTATTAAAGACCATAGTCGTATTACTTTAAAAAAGTATGTGTGTGTGGAGCCATTCCCATGGCTTTTGAAATTAGCTCCCTGTTCTGCTTCATAGTCTGTTTTAATTTTTCTCATGTACGAGTTTCATTTGAGTGTCTGAAATGAACTTTCTTAATGTAAATGTGCCAGAAACATCATTCAATCTTACACTTAATCTGGTCATAATAACCAATATTTTCAGCTGCCTTTTTACATAGGAAAGCTCACTTCTAGAAAATAAGCTAATTTTATTTCCGTGGAAAACAATATATTATTGCTATGTAAACCTTCTTTTTCCTTTTTTTAACAGACACAACAAAAGGAGAAAGTTCTATGTGGATGCCCGATGCCACCCTCAAACTATAGCAGTGGTCCAGACTAGAGCAAAGTAATGTTTTCCTCCATTTTATACAATATCTTTTCCCTTACACTGAATCATTTTGTGTCTGTGCCTTTTTGCCATATACTTAACATTTCTGGCCTGTGCTTTCTTTGCAAACTACAAGCAGAAATCTGTTATCATTTGGCATTACTTTTAGTTCAAATAGAACTGTAAAGAAATTAAAGCTGTTTAAAAAGAGACTAAACATATGATAAAAAGAAAATACTTAATTTTCCTTTAAATTGTTGCACAAATATATACATTTCACTGTTGAATTCAGTCTGGTCTTTTTCTTTTACTAGGAAGGAAGTATCTTAAGCATTCTCTGTTTACTTTGCTCTGTATTTCTGATGGTGGTAACGAATGCAATTCTTCTTCAGTACTAGATACGATGACATGAAACTTTCTCAATGTTTAGTGCTGCAAAGCATGTTCAACTATCTGTATGTTAAAGAAAAGAGTCATATATTAGTCCATGAAAACATCTTATGAAGTATCACTCCAAGGTTGGAAGTGGTTTGAATATTTTCCCATCTGTTTTTGTTTCCAGTTATACAGGTGTTATTACTGAGCTCAAATTACCCCATGAGATGGACTTCAGTGGAAAGGATGTCAGTGGAGTGTTATTTCAGTATCCAGACACTGAAGGGAAGATAGAAGACTTCTCTGAACTTGTTGAAAGAGCTCATCAGAATGGGGTTAAGTAAACATTATTGGTCACACAGATAGCAATCTGAGGCATCAAACAGCCATATTCATAGAAACTAAGTGTTAATGAGATAACATCTCAGCTACATGCAATTGATAACCATTACAACCATTGCACTTCTGCTCCATGCAAGTAATGTGGAACTGTTCGAAACTAAATTTAAAAACCTGGCTCCCATGTAAACACCATTCTGTCAGAAGAGAGGCTGACTGCTTTGTGCATTTCTGTTCTCAGACTCTCACCTGCTGTGCTACTGACCTTCTGGCCCTCTGTATTCTGAAGCCTCCCGGAGAGTTTGGGGTGGATGTTGTCCTGGGTAACTCCCAGAGGTTTGGCGTCCCGCTGTGTTATGGAGGACCCCACGCAGCGTTCTTTGCTGTCAAGGAAAATCTCGTGAGAATGATGCCAGGCAGAATGGTGGGTGTCACAAGGTAAGGGCTCCCTCTGCCATTAAGTGAAGATTGAAGTCATAGAGTCTTAGACTCCTTGAAGTTGGAAGGGACCTTCAAGATCATCAAGTACAACTATCAACCTACCACAATGTTCATCACTAAACCATGTCCTGTAATGCCTTATCCACATGTTTTTTGAACACGTCCAGGGATGGTGATGCTGTCACTCCACTGAGCAGCCTGTTCCAGTGCTTTAGAACCCTTTCTTTGAAAATCTTTTACCTGATATCCAATCTAAATTGTCCCCTCAGTGATCCTAGTAGTACATAAGAAACTGTGAAAAACCACACTATGACCATCTTGTGCAGCCTTTGTGAGCAACAGCTGACCATGGTGTTGTACTGAGCACTCTTTTTTTGTTGAAAACTGTGAGAATAAAAGTTGCCTTCAGTTTTGAGAATTCCAGAGAATTCCATTTGTGTGGAACTGTCTATAGTGCTTATGGCATTGTGGGATGAAGAGATAACCAAAAGCAGAGTGGATTCATTGTGATGGCAGGAGGCTTTGCAAGCTTACTTACTCCACTTATTCCGTACTGTTAGACCTTCTTCTCTATCATCCAGTCTTACAAAACATAAATGGAAAGAAGCTCAAAATTCAGTGAACCTCCAAAATAATCTAGAAGGAGCTTAATCTAGTTCAGATTTTTTAAACAAAGTGGAGAAATAGCGTGCAAAATCTGCTTCTGATAGTTGCTGATGGTGATGTACTGTGTATTTTGACAAGATGTCTAACTAGTAATAATTGAAATGCAAAGTAATTATCACTAGGAAGACCACGTATCTTTGGCACAGAGGCTATCCAGAAGTATTTCAGTAACCTGAATAACTAAAACATTCACAGTTATCAATAAGCTTAGGAATATTTAACTTATATTATTATTTAGTTAAAATAGCTACAATAACCTGTGTCATTTTAAGAAAAATACAAAAATCTCCTGTAGTATGCGTAGAAATTTCACTGTGTGCTCTACCTGACCAGCCATGATATAAACAGAAATCTAGAGGTGCTTTAGTCTTGCTCTGTTTGGTATAGCAACTGTCCTGACTTGTGCTTTTTTCTCACCAGCAGCCTTCTGTCTCTGAGGATAGATAACTGGTTTCAGGTTAGCATGCATAAAGCCCTATGTCATAAATAACTGTAATTTTAAAGTAACAGAAGCAACATTTTCACTTATGACTTAGAGATGCAAGTGGAAAGGAAGTGTACCGGCTTGCTTTGCAAACACGAGAGCAGCATATCAGGAGGGATAAAGCTACCAGCAACATCTGTACGGCACAGGTAACTTATGCTTTATTTTCAGTGCTAGAGAGGAGCAAGTTGAACAATGAGTTAGCTTCACTTTTGAGAGATTTTAGTAGAAAAAGGGAAGACATAGAATTATTCTGGTCTTTGTTCATTTGTTTTGAGTCCTTTGAATAATGGATCTGCTTGAAAAGAGAGTTTTACTATGTGTTTCTTTACTGTAGTTCTGAATTCTAGCAGTGTCATGAATCTGTCTGTCTTGTAGCATGAACACCACTGAGTAGTGCTGTGTTTGTTATAAACAAGACAGAGCTCTTAATAAAATAAAAGAAAATTCCAATGGTCTGAAATTTCCAACTCAAGGCAGAAGAAATAAATTTTTAGATTATAAAACTACTTATTCAAATTGTCACAACTTATATTTTTGTCTATGTGGTGTGATGCAAGAATGTTGCATCACCAAAATACCATGATTAAGTAAGTAAGTATCCAGAGTAATCTTCAGCATACCTCCACAAACCTCCAGACAGACAGTGTCATAACTTTTTTGCTCCTATCATTGCCTTCCTCCTGCTCTTAATGTTGTGCCAGATTTTGAGGAGAGATTATTATTATTGACACAAGTTTAATTACTTAATATTCAGGAGAAACTCTATAATTTTTTGTACTGATCCTAAACAATGAGCTCCTGTGAGACTAGTTTGACTTTAAAATCTTCAAACGTCTTTGTTGCCTTAGTTGAATTACAGTACATGTTAATTGCAAAACAGTTACATTTCGAACAGCATTGAATTCATAATCAGTGCTCACGATTTCATAAAAGTATTTTGCCTTTCCCTCCTTTTATTTTTGTAGGCAATACATAAGCAGCTATAACATCAGCAGAGGATATATGGTTGTCTCTGGGTGCTAAAGAGGCATTCCACTAAACTTAAATGAAGTAGTCTTTGCTAACAATAACAATGTCCTAAACTGTGTTTGGATCCTAGGCTCTTCTGGCTAATATGTCAGCCATGTTCGGTATATACCATGGGTCTGATGGACTAAGGCATATTGCAAGACGAGTACACAATGCTACTCTAATCTTGGCTGAAGGTGCGTACTTAGTGTTTACAGAAACTGTTCTAAAATCCTTACCCCTTAAATAATACATCTTAAATAAACTTACAGGGCAGGGGCAGGGATGTCCATCTGGTGCGTGTTCTCTCAACTTGAGAGAGGCCATTTTAATACAAAATTCACAGCTGATGTTTTTTGTGTAGTTCTGGTAATGACATCCAAGAATTAGATGTCTGTGATTAGAACTTGCAGGCATTACTTCTGTTTCCTTGGGAAACTAACGGAAGTCTATGGAGTGAGTCTCTAGACGATACTGTTGAACTGCTGTTTGCCTGCATCTGCTTCTTGTGATAGACCATCCTAGTTTACACACAGAAGTCTTCACAGAGTGTTAATAACATAGCAAAGGAAGGCAATAAATGATATTAAAGCAATATAAACATTTCAGTTAAATTGGGTGGAGTATCGTACCTGCTACAAACATTGAAATCCCAAAGCTTAACAGCTGAAGAAAAGCACAGAATCTGTAGAAGAAAATAATGATTGCATCTGGGCTGTGTGGTCTGGTGGGTTTTTTTTCACTGCTAAGGCTACCACTGTTGTCAGAAGGAGCTATACAAAATGTTTGGAATGTTTGGAACTAAGGAATTATTGTAAGAAACATCCATACTTTATTTGCCAGTTTAGCTAGAAGACCTCTTGCTACTGCAAAAAACTCCAAGACTCTAAACTTTGTTATGGCAAGCTCTGTGACAGTCAATATCGATTAATATCTTTCCAATCTTATTATTTTGTCCTTATTGCATTCATATACCAGCTCTGCTGCTGTACATATGACAGATTTGATGTATCAGAATGACTTTCCCTAGATTCAATCTGCATTATTAATTAGGTTTAAATCTGATTTAGTTGCATTTTATCCACAGTGATATTTCACTAAAAAGCTGATGATTTTGCTGCTCTTTACACAAGGGGTGTATTTTGCTTTATTATGTAAAAGCATTTACTTATGAGATAGATAGTAATGTTCTGCAACTACTGCCTCAGCAAACAATACAGTGTGCATATAATAGAATTAACTTACTGTTTTTTATAGGTCTCAGGCGAGCTGGTCATAAACTACATCATGATCTGTTCTTTGATACCTTGACGATCACGTGTGGATGCTCAGTCAAAGAGGTTTTGGACAGGGCAGCTTTTAGAAAGATAAATTTTCGGATTTATAGTGATGGCAGAGTAAGCAACTTCCTAAACCTTTGATAAATTCAGAAATTTTGTAGTATGACGTTTTCCTCATTAAGTTTTTAATCATTACATGTGCTAAACAGAAAAAAAAATTTAGATCCTGTAATTTGCTCAGATATATCAGTCAATTATAAAGATAATATAAAGAATGAACTTAAGTGATGCACTGAACTTCCAGAAATAATGGTTGTGTTTTCATTTTATGCCTATTAAAAGGATTATCCAATTTTTTCATGTTAAATATGCCACTAAGGGATATTTAGAGTGGAGAGACTCTAAGATTTAATGATGAAATAGAAGGTGACATCCAGAATTCAGGTCCTGTGGCAGTGTTTGAAGGCAGACTGAAATCTAAAGCACATTTTGGTAGGCATTAAGGAGTCTTCACAAAGTGTGGTATGTTCCGTAAATTGGAATGGGGAGAAGGGGTGTCACAGGGAAATGGGGAATTTTCCTATTAAGTAGAAAACACTTGGAAATATTAGAAAGGAGGTCATGAGTCTCAAACTTCCTGAGCCATCTGGCTTGGATGGTTTAGGAGGGTAAAGGAAGGAACTGGAAAACGTTCTATAAATAAAATAAATTTATATATCATAAATGCCTATAAATATGTTTGTTTACATATTGTTGGGTAGATTGATTTTTTTTTTCCCCCTCTTGTGTTTCTGGAAAGATTTCCTTGACCAAAACAAATGTACTATGTCTCTAGAATAAACAACTTTGAATAATTACTGGTGCTTTTATCCGTAGCTTGGAGTATCACTTGATGAAACTGTAAATGAGAAAGATCTAGATGACATACTATGGATTTTTGGTTGCGAGTCTTCTTCTGTAAGTACATAATAGGTCATGTGGATTAAATTATTTGAATGTTTCCAGAGTTTAATGAAAACCAAAACTAGTCTTGTATAGTGGATTTCTGTATGATGACCATTTGTTAAATATTAAGAATTTCAGATCCTCTCTTACATGAAGAGGTAATGTTAATTAAAGGATTTATGTAATGCCATTTTCTGGTTGCAACACTTAGTTCTTTCTGTCAGCTTGGACACCTTGCATTTTGGGTATCACTTCTTTTGTGATGGTTAGGACATGGGGTTAGTTATTTCTTTCCCACTGGAATTTTTGTTCATGTCCTCAGCATTTATCAGCAACACCTACAAGATGAGGACGACTGAGACATCTGTACCCAGGTTTAATATAATGCTGTTGTCGTGCTAGGTATATACAGATACATATGCCAGTAAAGGTGGGGGCTTTTGCCTTAAAAGCTGACTAAATCCTGAGGTAAACTGGTAGCATAAGCTAGTTCTAATAGAATTTGACTACAAAAAAAGACATTTCTGTGAAAATATTTGACTCTTTATTTCTTTCTGTCAAAGGAGCTTATTGCTGAGGGTATGGGTGAGGAAACCAAAGGCATCCTTAGCACCCCATTTAAGAGAACTTCCAAATTCTTGACACACCAGGTTTTCAACAGGTTTGTGAAACTGCTGTATGTTTGTTATTTTTAGGGAATCTGAAATGTCTTCTTTCAAAACTAGCAGTGGAGTCAGTTGAGGACAGTTTTGTACCTGGATTCATGCAGTGACTCGTTACTCTGAGATAAGATATTCAGTAGCATTTTTAGTTATCTCTCTCATTTTAAGTGAGCAGAGCAATACTCAAGACCACTGAGGGAATGGGTTTTTCCATTAATCTGCTGCACTGTACAACCTATTATTTGAGGACATGCTATCCTTATATTCCATATTTACTGATAGTGTTATGGAGATAATAATAAGCATTTTTAATCCATGTTGCTATTAGCAAGCTTAAAGTTCCAGTTTGGAAAGAGCTGCTTAGTATATATTGATAACTGTTCCTCAGTCTTATTTCTTTCTTGTGTTCTTTTTCTATGTAGCAGCTGGTATAGCTAATCTGCTTGCCTTAACACTGTGTTTTGTCTTCTCCAGCTATCACTCTGAGACAAATATTGTGCGGTACATGAAAAGATTAGAAAACAAAGACATTTCCCTTGTTCACAGCATGATTCCTTTGGTAGGTATTTACCAAAAAGACAAAAAGTTATGTACTTACCTGCGTGTTTATGTATTTCAATAAATACTGATGTGCGTTTGTATTTTTAGGGGTCCTGCACGATGAAGCTCAATAGTTCAGCTGAACTCACAGTAAGTTGCAATAATACTGTCTCACTTGATATCCATGTGAATAAACTATCTAGCCAGTGTCATCGTAGAGGAGTAAAGGCTGCTCTTGGTCTAATACTCGAGCTGAGGAGGCAGTTTCGCGGGGTAGCTAAAGTCACCCTCTCCCTTTCCTGCTAAGAAAAAGTTCTGAAAAGCACAATTAGGACTGCAATAACAGTAGGAGAGTGTGTGGTTTTGAAGACTCCATTTTGAAAAAAATGTTGAAAATACTTTTTGGAATTAGGAGTCACAATCCTGTTCCCTCAAGCAATGTTTCATTACCTAACTTCTGTCTGCTTTACAGATCTTAAAATCAAATCCTCAGAAATATGCAAAGAGTCAGGTGGGACTGACAAGTCATGCTTCTTTTTCAGTTTGCAATTTTTTAGGATAATCCCCTTTTCCCCACCTGAAGAGTCCCCAGATATCTTAATTTTTCTAGCTGATAGCAAATGAAGCAGAGCTTTAGCCAGGCTGTTTGATTTCCAAATGACTTTTTGACTCGGAATGAGCTTCCTTTGCTGTCTTTCTGTTGTCTCCTCACTTTCATCTTTCACTAGTTTCTTTTGTTCCCTTTGTCTCACTGCTTTCTCTCCCTCCCTTCACTGTTTTATGTCTTGTATATTTCCTGTAAGTAAAGCTAATACTATTTCAGACAACTCTCTGGTTACCGTGATCCCACAGCTCTATGTAAAGGTAGGTGAAACTAAGTAGTAGGAGAAATTAAGAATTTTTAAGCATATTCTTAATGTTAAAAAATGGTTACTGGAAATCATAGAATCATTTAGGGTGGAAAACACCCGTTAGATTAAGTTCAGCTGTTAACCTGGCACTGCCGAGTCCACCACTGAACCATGTTTCTGATCACCGTATCTACACACCTTATAAATATTTCCAGGGGTGTTGATTTCAGCAGTTCTCTAGGAAGGCTGTTCATGCTTGTTAACCCCTTCTGTGAATAAATTTTTCTTTATATACAGTCTTAACCTCTTGTCTTACCAGTTATTACCTGGGAAAAGAAACCAACCTCCACCTTGCCACAACCTCCTTTCAAGCAGTTGTAGAGAAGTGACAAGGTCTCCCTTGAGACTCCTTTTCTCCAGGCTAAACAACCTCAGTTCCCTCAGCTGCTCCTCACAGGACTTGTGCTCCTATGAGCACTCCTTGAGCTCACCTTGGTGAGCCTTCACCAGTTTTGTAGCCTTTCTCTGGACATGCTCCAGAACCTCAGTACCTCTCATGGAGTGACAGGCCTAAAACTGAACACAGGGTTTCAGGTGTGGCCTCACCAGTGCCGAGTACAGGGAGACAATCCCTGTGTCCTGCTGGCCACACCATTGCTGGTACAGGCCAGGATGCCATTGGCCTTCTTGGCTGCCTGGGCACTGCTGGCTCATGTTCAGCTGCTGTCACCAGCACCCCCAGGTCTTTCCAGACACTCAGCCTCCAGCCTGCAGCTCTGCCTGGGGTTGTTGTGACCCAAGGGGCACAGAAATGCCAGTAAAAATGTGGTATCCCACTCTTAAGGGGAAGGCAGCACCCAAGATTTGCAGATACTTGTGGTAAAAAAGGAATGACCAAAATCAGAGGGTCCACAAGAGAAACTTACAGAGTTGTATTAGTAAATTATACACTTGGCATGTAAATTGGTGTAAGTTAGTCGCTTATCTTCTATCATAAACTCATGGTGGTGTGTTTTGAATAAGGGGCAGATTGAAGAGAAGAGAGAAGGGGAAATTAGAGAGGGGAAGAGAAAGTGTGGAAGAAAGGTGCAAAGAAAGAAAGATCACCAGTCTTGACTCCAGCATTGATCCAGTTGATGGTCCAGGGTCCTGAGGTCCATGTGCACTGAGGCTTCTATCTTTCTATAGATAAGTTTTCTTGACCCTGGAGATAATTTTCTTGTTCTTATGCAAATTAATTGTCATGCATAGTCCATGCACAGTTCTTCTAGACCTTTCTGGAAGTGGGTCAGAGGGCTTTGGAGGTCTTCGGCTGTCTTGATTTCCCCCACTGGATCAACGTTTGGTCAATGGTTCATGCCCTCTTCTCAACCTCATTGCTGCACTTGTGCTGTACTGTGTCGTGCTTATATCCAGAAGCCAGAACAAGGACTGTTGTCCCAGAAAAGTGCTGTTCTACCTCCATGTGGCCCCCTTCTCCACCTGCATCCTGTTCTTTCTAGCCCATTTACACAGTGTGCTCTTATTAACAATCCTTGGTTGGCTCCACAGACCTGTCTATCGGTGTTTGAGACATAAATATTAGCCCCTAATCTTATAGGCTTCTGCACCATCCCAAGCCTTAAACATCAACATGGATTTGGTGATCTGTTGAGAAGGGAAAAAAAGAGCAAGAGAGAAAAGGGCAAATGCATTCTATAAACTACTTCTAAGCTTTAGGAGTAATCTCTTTATAATACCCCAAATCTTTATATGTAATGTGATTACCAAAATAAAAAGCTAAAAGGTTAACATTAAATCAGTTAACATTAGGCCTTGTTGAACCTCATGTGACTGGCCTTGGCCTCATTAATCCAGTCTGTCCAGATCCCTCTGTAGAGCCTTCCAAGCCTCCAGCAGATCAACATACCTGGTGTTTGATACTTGATTTACCATAAGGCAACTTCTTTCCTTCACAGAGTTTAACAACAGAACAGAGTTGTCTGTAGGGTATTTTATTACAGCACTCTTTATATATTTGTTTGTTTTGTTTTCATAGCCTATTACATGGAGAGAATTCGCCAACATCCACCCTTTTGTTCCTCTGGATCAAGCTCAGGGGTATCAGCAAATTTTCAAGGATTTGGAGAAGGACCTATGTGAGATTACTGGCTATGACAGAATCTCCTTCCAGCCAAATAGGTAGGAACTTTTTTCCTGAGCCTTTGCACCTTGACGTGATTCCAAAACCTTATCTCCAAAGAAAATGTGCAAGCCAAAAATGGAAAAATTTACTAAAGTCAAATTTGTCTTGAATGCAAGATTATGAAAGATTGTTAAGTAGTTGTTTTGTTAAAAAACTGCAGTATATGACTTTGTCTTATCTCTTCTAAAAGTTTAATGATTTGGTCTTTTTAACTCTTTTAAAATTATTTTTAATTTTTTTTTTTACAATTTCCCCCTCTAAACTGAAAAATAAAGTTTTGGAATAGGAATAAGATGTATGAGCTGCCAGGTGTTTAATTGTTGAAACTGGTAGTTAGAACACTAGGTTTGACTGAAGAATGGCTAAGATCTGCATGCTCACTGAAATTAATAAAGCAGCATTTAATGAGTACTGCTGCAGCCTGTTTATGTCCATTAACAGTTTTGATACAAAATGAACAGCAAGAACTTACTCTACACTTAGGCTGTCCCTGAAAGATCTTTTATATTTCATTGCATAGACTTTGCTATGCATTTCAATATTAGTTTGCCTCTCTGGAATCAAGCACAGAGTCCCCTGCTAGGTGCAGAAATGTGGATCAACTCAGTCACCAGAAGGATTTAACATCATAGTATAAACATATAAAATGGCATAACCTTTGTCATCTACTCTTTTCATTTACATCTAGCTGTTAATTTAAGCATGTCCATTGGTAATTTAATCTATGGGATGTGCTTCTTTTAAGTTGCTGACACTTGCCTGAAGTCATTGATAAGGGTTGGGGCTGGATAGTTCTGAAGTTCTGGCAGAGAGGTGGCACTTCCCGATTTGTGTGCTGTGTGACAGTGTTTGTGTTCTTCTTGCAGTGGAGCCCAAGGAGAGTACGCAGGCTTGGCTGCAATCAAAGCTTATTTAAATGCCAAAGGAGAACATCATAGAACCGTAAGTGTCAATACTCATGTGGGGAAGAGTGTTGGGTGGGAAGTGGAGAAAGGAGGGTTGATTCAGCAGCTCTGTAGAGAAACTAGGTTGTGTGTTGTCACAACAATTGTGACAATACAATTGTGTATAGGCTTTCAGTATTCCATGCTTCCCACGTGGATCTTTGGTAACATCTTAAAAGCTTTTACAGACAGTGGGAATGAGACAGGGCACTGCCTGGAAGGGCAATTGAGTCTGACTAGGATGAACTTTCTCCATAGCAGCCCATATGGTGCAGTGCTTTGTGGCGGAAGCGCTGTCCATAACACAGGGATCTCTTGGCAAATGGTGCACAGTGTTTTCACAGTGTCAGGGCTTTCTCTCCATGCCACTGCCCTGTTCTGACCTTGTCCTTTCCCAGCAGGGAGGCTGGCTGTCGACAAAGTGCTGGGAGAGACACAGCCAGGACAGCTGACCCTAGCTGACCAAAGAGGTGTTGATGCCATATAATGGCATGTTCAACAACAAAAGCTCAGGGAAGGGAGGGCGCAAAGCAGGGAAGGTCATGCTTATGACATTTTAATTCCCAAGCAAACATTGCATGTGTCATGTGGCCAGCCATGGGAAGTCGGGAAGCCAGGAAGGAAGGAAGGAGGACTGAGATATGTTTACAATTTCGTCTAAAACCCTCTCACTCTTGAAAGATGATGAACAGTTCTTCCATGTTCACAGTTAACATATCATGTGTGAATTCTGAGATTATTTATTTTATCCTTATCCATCCTCATTTCCTAGCTGGATTCCAGTTACTTGTCCATCTGTCTTGGGGTGATTCTATGACAGTACTGTATTCCCCATCACCTGCTTGATTTCTAGTGTACCTTTAAATTGCGAAGGGGGGAGAGAGAAGCCGAGAGAACTCGTCAAAGCGGCCAGCTTGACCTTGTAGCTAGAATGTTTTGCATTCTTTTCTCTCCCGATTCTGACAACATTTGGTTGTTTAGAGGACCTTTGCTCTCTAGTCTCTTCGGCTTTCAGCGGAGAAGGGACTGTGATCTGCCTCAGCGGCTTCTTTTCCTTTGTGAACTGTTTTTGGCTTGCTTTTCATCCGAGACCAGCTCCCATCTCCGGACCTGCTCAGCGGGACCCTCCCAGGGGGATCGTCAGACCCTGCCTGACCGGCCCGGCCCAGCGTAGGACTGCAGGTTTTACCTACAGAAAGAACTCTAAAATCCATAGTCCTCTTTTAGGGGACAAGGGAGGGGGTTTCAATATCCTTTTTTCCCCGTGACAGGGGGGGACTCTGTTTGTTAAATAAATAGTTTTTTTCTCTTTCACTCAAGAAATTCTTTTCCCGAACCTGTGGGGGAGGTGCTGCCAGGGCCTGCTTGCCTGGCAGGCAGGAGAGAGAGAGAGAGAGACGCCCCTCTCGGCTTGTGTCCTCCTCAATTTGTGTCCAAACCGGCACACCATCCTTCTCAAAAAAGCCATTTTATAACTTTGGTTATCTTTAAAGCTTCTGTGTTCCTTTTACTTTTTTCTCTCATTCCCTTTCTAGTTTTTGATGCAGTTGCTTTCTTTCCCACCAAAACTGCAAGATCTTTTAGTAGGAGTAGGTTCAAAGCTAAAGATCACAGTTGTGGGTTTTTAAGATGTGTTTTCTTGTGTTATACTTTAGGTCTGTCTGGCTCCAGTATACATATACTGCTTTGAATGCTGCCCCTCAGTACTGTGGGTCCTTTTCTGAACTCTGTAATCAGTTCTTTTAGTGACCTGGGGGATTTTGTATTAACAGGATATTTGGCATTTCACTGTGTGTCTCCATTATAAACACACTTACAAGTAATTTTAAATGCTAGAGAACCAGCACAGGTATTTATAATATTCTATTAGGATGACCTTTCCCTACAGTCAAAACTGTCTATTTTTCTTTTCTTTAATATATATTCATGAAATATTTATCCATATGTACCTTCCCTCTTAACTCACTGGAAGTTAGTTTAGGCATGTCTTTTGGGACCACAGCAAGAACTTCTTGGAAATATGAGATTACTTAGGTCTTCTTCTTTCACACACCCATAGAGTTGGCTTTAAACAGTAGGAAAAAAGTCCTTAGTGCAATAACGTCCACTTCCTTTGAACTTGATTTTACCCTTGACTTTGGGGCTCATTTGCCTTCTCAAAATGGAAGAGTCCTGGCATCCTGGGAACTGTAGCCTCAGTGTCAGCAAACTATCCAAAACTGAATGTGAGCATTGTCTTCTTCTGTCTTTGTTTCTTTGTTGCATCCAGATCACATCAAACTTACCACCATTCTTTACAGTTACAAACTTTGTTTTGTGAGTAGTTTTACTCAGTGGGAAGTGAAATTAGATTAAAATTTTATTCCTTGCAGAGTTGTCTTCTAATTGTCTACAGATCACCTGCCACTTCTCTTATTCTGTGCAAGATCCTTGGACTTCTCTGAGTGTCTGTGGGTCCTTCGGTGCTCTGAACATACTCAGAGGAGAATTGCACTGCAGAGCCTGGGGGCTGCTTGCACGTTATGCACACTTTACTCACACTTTACGGATTTCAAATGTTACAGGAAAATCATGGTACTCTTGGGAAAGAGTACAAAAGGAATAAGAAAATTAGAAAGCCCACAAAATGCTGACCTTTCAGCTGAAGTGCTTTTTTCTCCTGGGCTGGAGAAAGTAATTAAACCAGCAGCCCACGGGTCCCGTAGTCTGCGCGGTTTGGATTTGGTGCCCTCTTGTGGGAAGAAGGTATGGACATGAGCTGAGGGCTCCCGTCTCTGCTCTTCCGTGTGACCAGGAATGTCTGCGCCCAGCAAGCCTTGGTGGCCATCTGGAGTCACTTTACATTTCAGCTATGCAGATAAAATGGCTACAGATGTGGCACGGTGCTTCCTGGCACTGGCGCTGGGATCCCCGTGTTTCCGGTGTTCTGAAGTAATCCACATTTGTCTCAGCATCACTGTGGATGGTGGGAGTTCCATGAGCCATTGTGCAGTTTCTCAGGAAAATGAAGTGCTGTGCCCTTATTTAATGAATATAAGCTTGAATAACTTAATAAACTTAGTTAAATATTTACGAGAGAGTCATATGAGACAGATGTTTCAATTTCCTTATTGAATAGAAGCAAAGGAATTTTTTTTTCTTTTAGTAATATTTATTGTCTTTAGAAAGGGTGGAATTCCTAAAGAATGTCTAGAAATATCCTGACACGCGTACCATTTTCCTATGACTAACAAGAGCCTTCATTTATTTAAGTAGAAGTGCTTCTCTTTTTTTTATTTTTAAATTAACTGTACAGAACATGCAAGTAGCTCTGAGTTTCTCTTTTATAGCCAAAATATTTTGGTCTAAATTTTTGTTTCAAATAGAATGCAGAAGAAAATGCTTTGGAAGCCAGAAGAAGTTGTAGTGGAAATTTGGAGTTAGGCAGTTTTTCCTTTCAAGTCATTGTACATATGGAGACTGTTAACTGTAGAAAAAAAAATAGTGTCTTAAAAAAACGTGGGGTGAGGCAAAAAGATAATAAATATGAGTATCTGAAATCATATTCTGGAATTGCATCCCTAAATGTGATTATGCAGCAAATGAATCTTTGGTAATGAGTATTTAAATGCTGATACCTGAATAGATTTTCTTAGAAAATTAAGTTGCATTGTTCAGCAAAAGAGGCAATTTGCTGGTACCATCAGGATTTCTTTTCGAAACTTTGATAATGAATTGTAGCTGAGTGTAGACCATAAAACATTAAGATTTTTTTAACTAGTTATGCTTTAGGCTCTGTTTTTCTTTCCGCTCTAAGGTTTGCCTTATTCCTAAATCTGCTCATGGTACTAATCCAGCAAGTGCACAAATGGCAGGGATGAAGATTCAGGCAATTGAAGTGGATAAAAACGGGAGCATTAATATTTCTCATTTAAAAGCAATGGTAGGTATTTAATTATCTTTCATTTTCAAGGAACACTTCTCTGCAGGTAGTAGTGTTGGCAGCTGAATCACATTTTTCTGCTAGAGAAAATGGAGCAATAATAGTGAATATGTGCTTGGAAAGGATAAGTAATTTTTTTTTTTAACTTTTCTTTTTTTTCCTTTTTTTTTTTTTTTTGCTCACTCAGACACTAACCATGTGACACTTGTGAGATTTCTTTTAATTTGAGGATCTTTGGTGCAGAACTTGCCCAAAGAGTCTTTCTACACAGTAGACTCTTTTATAGCAGACCCTTTGGGTCCACCGCTAGTACTGGAAATGAACAAGCCATGTCCATGAATGTGAAGCATTTGAAACTGTATTTCAGCCTTCTTTTAGCAAAGTTCAAGTCCACCTCTGCTGGGGAAGGTGTTGCTAGGCAACTACTTTTTTTCTCTTTTTTTCAGTATATTGGCTGCAGGTGAATCTTGCAATGCAAGGGATTAGCAGGACACATTTCCGCATTTGAACAAACTTTTATAGCAGTTGTAGAACTCTGTTGCTGAAAATAGGGGGAATGGTCATTATTTCACATTAACTTGAAGGCCATATGTTTCATTTAGTTGTCTGAAGGTCCCAGAAGTGACTATTTTATTTTTATATATATGTATATATGTACACACACATATATATACACCTTTTAATACCTGCCTTCTTCCTTGATTTAAAATTCTGATTTATTCAGAAATCACTCTTTTCCATAGGCATGGCTGAAAAGGAAGGAACCCAGTATCCTTTGTTGACTATAAGTGACTTTTACTATTTGTTGGCCTTGCTTCCCATCTGTAAAACACTCTGACTTTTGTTGTATTTTTTTTTTATAAAATCTTGAGAAGCTTTAGGAGCCTTAGTGACCTTTTTTTCTCTCCCCTCCCTGCCAGGTGGACAAGCACAAGGAGAACTTGGCAGCTATCATGATCACATACCCTTCCACCAACGGTGTGTTTGAAGAGGAGATTGGAGATGTGTGTGACCTCATTCACAAACATGGAGGCCAAGTTTACTTAGATGGAGCAAATATGAATGCCCAGGTACAAAATCTAGGCAGATTTATTACTACTGGGAGTCCTTGGAATAAAAATAGCACAGCAGTACTCAGTTCAGATCGTAACGCAGCTTCCATGCAAGATGGCACAGTGTTTGGGGGAGGATGTGAGATTTCCAAGAACAGTAATAAAAATTAGATGGTGAAAGTAATTCTCTTTTATTTGATTTTGCCCTGAAATGTGTCATAAGATTTATGAGTTGTTCACTGAAATTGGCTTAGTCTGCCTAAGCTTTATCAAAGACATTCTTTATAGCTGTGATTAAGAATTCCTAAAACAAAGTATTATTTGCATCAAGTACTGGCTTGTGATGCATCACAATAAAGAAAAACATAAAAATATGCACCATCTTTTTCAACCTGTTCTCCTTGCATTCAGTAATAGGTCTTAAGTGGCATATGAATAATGTTTTGAAGCAGAGTATTCCCTTTACAGGTCGGTCTGTGTCGTCCTGGAGATTATGGCTCTGATGTCTCTCACTTGAATCTTCACAAAACTTTTTGCATTCCCCATGGAGGAGGAGGACCTGGAATGGGACCAATTGGAGTGTGGGTATCTGTATATTAGCCTTTTCGCTTTCAAAAAAAAAAATTAAAAAAAATTATATATGTATATATACACACCTTAGTGAATCTTGAGTCTTGGTTGGCTGTTCACTTCAGTACAGAGTTGTGGATGGGAGGGGTGTTATGTTGGTTGTAAGCATCTGTCCTCTTCCAGCACAGGCATGTGCTGATCTCCTCAACTGTGGTGTTCCCTTGCATCCCCAAACCCTGGCTTCCATGTCGGCCTTTTAGTGTGTGTGGTAGACCTCACTCAGCAACCTGTTTCCTGAGTAAGAGATGGCTTGTGGACTTTGAGGGCTGGTAATACTGCATGTAGTCCAGAGCACAGAAGTGGTACACGAGCTGTGTGAATCTATCCTATGGAGAGTTTGTATTTCCTTAAAGGAATATAATCTTACGTGTTTAAAGAAGGTAATTTATATTTGGATAGCTCCATGAATATCTTGTGATAGGTTGAAAGCTGAGTGCCATCCTCCATTGGCACCAGCTGTGTTAATAAACTTTCATTTGAAGAAGGCATAGATCAGACTTCGTAGAGGACTGTGTTTGGAAGCAAGGTGAAGAAGAACTGCTGCTGAAACTGTCCAGATATGGTAACACAGGAACACGCATTTAAGCTCTAAAATCAATGTTTTTGTTTTAGGAAGAAACATCTGGCTCCCTACTTGCCTACCCACCCTGTGATCAAAATACAGCCGGATAAGGATGCATGTCCCTTGGGTACTGTCAGTGCTGCACCTTGGGGGTCCAGTGCTATATTGCCAATTTCCTGGGTGTATATCAAGGTGGGTAGACTTTTATAAGGCCTATCAGCTGAGGTTCTGTTTCTCTTTCAAGTCCAGTGACCACTGGAACCATATGAACAGGTTTAAGAGCAACTCATTGTAAGATGCTTGCACAGACTGAAATGCAGTGAAATGAAGTGACTACAGTACAGTTACAGGTTATTTACATCCATCAACCCTACTTGTTTTATGGTAGGACAATGTTGCCATGAGAAAGGACATGAGGATGACTGCTGTGTCTAACTCTTCTACCTCTTGTCTGTAATAGGTCTTGAGATAAGTGGACACCAGGCAGAAAATTTCAGGCAGGCTTCCACTTTCTGACATTGAAGTTTTCATGTTTAGAAGCTGCTTGGTAATTACTGTTCCCCCAAGAGTATTTTTAATTGTATGGTTCAGTATTGTTATACTTGACATGTACGTAACATTCAACTTTACAATATCCTGAATTCCGGAGGATTTTTACTGTGTTTGAAAACTGAACTTAGTTTTGGCTTTACAAGTGAGACACCTTGATCATGATCTATGTAATCTATTAATCCCTTGCAATTTAGTGATAAGCCAGCAAATATTTGGTTACGTGTATGGAAATATTTAGCTAACAGAGATAATTGTAGATTCAAATTCTATTTGAGAGAAGGGTGTGCTGGGACTCTTGAGCTACATTTAAGGCTTCCAGTGACAGAATTGAGGAGTGAGCCTAGGAGCAATGTCATTCAGGGTACTTTGTTGCCAGTTTGATACTCTATCCATGGAAACTTCCTCTGCTGGGGAAACCAGCTCTCCTGGAATTCAAAATGAGCAAATATGAACTGGTGCAATTTCCATGGTGACTTTCCAGCTGTGGGTAAAAATCACTTGTGACTGTAAGCTGGTTCCCATTACAGAATATTTAATCCATTAGAAATTCTTAAGGGGAGCTGGCTTTTCACAGTGCAAAATGCCATCTATTTACATTGTCCCATCTAACTTTTGCTGTGGGATGGAGACAGGCAGCCTGTGCCTTTTGACATTGTTTTGTGTTCTCACTTTTTTCTATTCAGTTCAAAGCTTCTCAGTTTGAGGAAAGGTTTGAGTCATTCACTTGTGGACTTCAAGCTAAACCTCTTACACAGTAGACACGCTCATGAGCTGTGTACACCAAAGGTAGCCTCAGTCAATATCCCGTGCTTCTCCGTGAGTGTTGTGTGGAAAAGTGCAACAGCAGAGTGACTGCCTTAGAACTAGCCAGGTGTATCGAGGGGCTGCTCTCTGTCATGCTTGACAGTGCATGACATTTCACTTGCTCTGGACCTGTTTTAGATCTGTTTCTTCATGTTATTTTTTCTTTCAGACAATGGGAGCAAAGGGTCTGAAGCATGCTTCTGAGATTGCTATACTAAATGCAAATTACATGGCAAAGAGGCTAGAGAAGCATTACAAAATCCTTTTCAGAGGAGCAAAAGGCAAGTATTAGACAATTTTTTTTCTTCTACCAGGCTGACTTTTTTTGCCTCATGTAGAAGTTGGCTTGCAATATGGCTCTTTTTTTAATGCTACATTTCAAACTTCTCTTGATGTTGTTCACAAGGACAGAAATAACCTGCCATACTTCTTCTATGGATGTATTGCAATGAAACTGAGATACTTGGAAGTAGAAGAAAAGTAAAATCTGTTTGTAATCAGAAAAAATGATGCCAAAAGATAAACTAAACCATTAGATTATTCTCCTTGAAATCTAATGGCAGATTGATGAACATTAGAAAAAGGAGAAGCAACCAAGCTGAGTCTTCCAAATCTGTGTAACCAATGTTGCAACAATGTAAGAACTGGAAGTAATTATTGGACCTGTACTTCCCCTTGCCCACTTTCTCTGAAAAAAAAATCCCAACAAGTTTCCCTCATTTCTGCTCCTTGTTGACTTTTGTGATATGAGATAGAATTCCCTTGGCAATGCACGATATTTTAGCTAAATTCTGGTTCCCTATTTTGGCTCTCCAGTCTTGCAACAGGACAGAAAGAATGAAGAAGAGATGAAAAAAATATTGTGATAGCAGAGTAATTATCAGAGAATTAATTTTGCTTGTTTAAGCTGAACAGCATCAAAGAACATTTGAGTAAAATATATTTTACCTGTAAAATATGTCTTATATTTAATGGCGTACACCTTGGTGTGTCGGTTTGGACACAAATCCAGGAGGAAACAACCCGAGAGGGGCGTCTCTCTCTCTCTCTCCTGCCTGCCAGGCAAGCAGGCCCCGGCAGCACCTCCCCCTCAGGTTCGGGAAAATAATTTCTCGAGTGAAAGTGAAAAAAACTATTTATTTAACAAACAGAGTCTCCCGCTGTCACGGGGAAAAAGGATATTGAAACCCCCTCCCCTGTCCCCTAAAAGAGGACTATGGATTTTAGAGTTCTTTCTGTAGGTAAAACCTGCAGTCCTGAGCTGGGCCGGGCCGGCCAGGCAGGGTCTGACGATCCCCCTTGGAGGGTCCCGCTGAGCAGGTCCCAGAGATGGGAGCTGATCTCAGATGAAAAGCAAGCCAAAAACAGTCCAAAAAGGAAAAGAAGCCGCTGGGGCAGATCACAGTCCCTTCTCCGCTGAAAGCCGAAGAGACTAGAGAGCAAAAGTCCTCTAACCAACCAAATGTTGTCAGAATCGGGAGAGAAAAGAATGTAAAAGATTCTAGTTACAAGGTCAAGCTGGCCGCTTTGAAGAATTCTCTCGGCTTCTCTCTCCCCCCTTTGCAATTTAAAGGTACACTAGAAATCAAGCAGGCAATGGGGAATACAGTATGGTCATAGAATCACCCCAAGACACTTGGTTAAATCTGCTAGTTGTGCTTTAATAGAAGTGAATGAAAATTGCAAATTTTGAAGGATTTAACAATGTAATGGAAGAAGGTTCTCCAGAATCATGGATATAAATACAGATAACTAAACCAAAGTTTAGCCTCTCTTTAACACTAGATTTGAGCTTTGCTCTGGCATAAGATAAAACTGATTATCTTGATTAATTTAAGATAACCTGAGACCCAGATGGTGTTGGACCATTGACAAATCCAATTATTTTTTCAGAGAACTTGTTAATTGTAGGAGCTCCTTTGACCACTTATTCCTAGTTCTGATCTTGTAAATGAGGCTTCTTCTTAATGTGATGTGGGACTCAAAGAGCCAGTCTTCAAAAACTGAGTTGTATATCTCTTACCTGATAATTTCTCAGATTTGAGGTTTTGCTCAGGTGGATATTTTTGAGTTTGTCTTTTTGCCATGTTCTCCACAAAACCAATCAGAACAGACAGCTTGGTAAATTGCATTGTTCTCCTGCTAAGTAAACCTTTTCACTTACAGGTTATGTAGCCCATGAATTCATTTTGGATACAAGACCTTTCAAAAAAACAGCAAACATTGAAGCTGTAGACCTTGCTAAGAGGCTTCAGGATTATGGTAAGTCAAATGTCTATTCTTTAAAATAGCAGAGCAAGTGAAAATTTTCTAAACCTCTTCTAAAGGGAGATAGAAACATTCTAGTTCTGTGCTTATGGGTAGTGAATCTGTCACAATCATTTCAGGCTTCCTCATGTTCTTTAAGGGCTTGGAGAGATATTTGCATAAACTGAGTTGTAGTAGCTACTTCTGACTCTGCTGCTACTTCACAGTTTTGTAAACTGCCCCATCAAATTACTGATTACGTGACTCTCAGCCATTTGGAGCAAGTGGGTTGGAGCCAAAAGCTTAATAAGATTCCAACAAAGCAAAACAAAACAAAGTAGAAAGAAAAAAAGAAAAAAAAAAACCCCAACTTTTGAAGTAGGATAATAGGATTTGAGCAGTTCCGTCCTGATACAGTTTGTGCAGTTTTGTACAGATGCTCTTAAGGATCTGATTGTGGATGCTTTTTGGCTGCCAGACAAGAGGATGCATTGAACTACTTGATCCTATAGAACAGTGCTTCTCATGAATATGCATGAAAGCTGTTAAAACACTCACCAGTAATAGCTCTTCAGTGAAATAATCCAAAGCCTAATTGTGATAGTAAAAAACCCACCCTTCTTGCTCTTTGTAAGTAAGCCTTAAATATCGTGCACCACTTTAAACCGACTTTTCAATAGGTAGAGAGGTGAGGTTAGATAAGTATATTAAAGTTCCTTTTTAATAATTTTTTTTATTAAATCAGAGTGTAACTCTGTTGTAAATAACACAGTGGTGTTACCCTTCAGTGCTAAAAACAAAGATACTGGAAAAGTCTGTCTTACCTCTAAAATACAGTGCCAACACTACCAGTGAGTTCAATCCTGTAAAGATTATTGTATAGAAGGGCTGAATTTGTGAATCTGCTGATAGCTAATGCAGGTATTATCTCATACCCTATTGTCTGTGACTGATTTCTGCTATTGTCACCAGGTTTTCATGCTCCAACCATGTCCTGGCCAGTGGCAGGGACACTTATGATTGAACCGACAGAGTCTGAAGACAAAGCGGAGCTGGACAGATTTTGTGATGCAATGATCAGTATTCGGCAGGAAATTGCTGAAATAGAGGAGGGCAGGATGGACCCCCAAATTAACCCACTAAAGGTAAGATGACATGTAGAGCAAGGTACCAGCATCGGCCTAACCCTTGAGACTGCAGAAGCCCCCTTCCTGGTCTTTAAAAAGTCTCAAAAGTAACGGTGCACAACAGTGAACACAAGACTTGTTTGAGAAACCTTAGGCTTTTTCAAAATTTGAATTTTGACTTTTTCAAGTGAGAAGTCAGGCCTTCTTGGACAGAGCAGAGAAAGTTATTTCCACAAGCACTTAATCTGTATTTCAAGGCCATCTCAAAGTAACAGAGACGCTTATTTCACTGGCTTAAGATGGAAAGTGGAATGACCTTAACATTAACAATAAAGCTTGAATTAATTATTTTAGCAGTGGCAGCACAGAACTGGTATCAGCTCAAGTTCCGTTCAACTCTTTTAATGCTGTACTGACTTTTAAATTTAGTGAAAAGCCAAAAGCATATTCAAGCCTTGGGTAGCATCTTTAGGCAAACTGAAAAAAAATCCAAATACTAACTTGCCTCCTGGTTTAAATCTGCCTTTTTTCCCTCAGAGAAACAGTGTTCTCTAGACAGTAATTATTTATATGTGGTAATGTGAACTTGAAGAAGGCTTCACACTGATATGTTCAACTGAATTCAGTAATTTGTTGTCCTCAACATGTCTTGTTTCTTGTAGATGTCCCCACATACTCTGAACTGTGTCACTTCTTCCAAGTGGGATCGTCCCTACTCCAGAGAAGTGGCAGCATTCCCACTGGTGAGTACATAATGGGAACTTCGTGGTGTGGTAATACATAAATATGCTTTGTGCTCTGTAGTTTCTTAGTCAGTTGGAGACGAAGTAATGTGGTAAGAATGAAAATTCAGAGCCATTTTATTGTTGCTCAGTTTTTATGGGTGTGAGCTCTACTGCAGTTTCATTAGTGTAGTTTTTAAAGACAAGGAAAGAAGATCTAAAAAAAAAAAAAGTCTCTATACATAGGTGCAGACTGAGATTTCTGAATCCTAGCACTTCAACACAGAATATTCACTGCTGTTGGAAACAGCCTGTTCGGTTCTGACATACTGCACCAAGGGCTCCCAAAACACAGCCCCACGTGCTGACATTCAGAGCTTTGCTCAAAAGAACTTGCATAAGGGTGTGACCAGATGCCCCATGGTCAGCATGGGGAAAGCAACACCAGTGTGGACCTGCTACAAGTAAAGGTCAGATTGGAGCTGGACTCTGATATCAGACTTCTTAACTGCTTCCATAGTCATAGCAACTAAATGTACGTGTAACCATCCTTTCTGCTCTGAAAATGAATTGCAAGTATTTTACTGATATGTACAGTTTCAAATAGTAAGAATTCAATGACACCACCATTCCACTTTCCTTTAAGTATTATATTGTAACTATATTGAACAGCACAGCAGTCTCCTCCACTTTTCCTTCGTTCCTATCTGAAAGTCAGTTGCTCAAAGGATAATGAAGTTTTCTTTCATCTCATGAAAACTGCTTCTTTGCAACCATGTGTTAGAGGACGTGCCTACACTTTTTTTAAAATCTAAACATTCTTTTAACTGTCACTTCTATTATACATGCTTGTTAAGTTTCAGGAACTGCAAATGGATTCGAAGGATGACTTCACCTAAAAAATCCACTTTCACAGCATTTGTAATTCTTCAAGCTTCTAATGTCTATTACAATTTTGTAGCTTTACTTGGTGGAAAAATTAAGATGGTTGGGTTCTTTTATCTCTCTTAGCCATTTGTGAAGCCTGAAAGCAAGTTTTGGCCCACAATAGCTCGCATTGATGACATATATGGAGATCAACATCTGGTTTGTACCTGCCCACCAATGGAAGCCTATGAATCTCCATTTTCGGAACAGAAGAGAGCATCTTCCTAAGACTACTTCCAGCTGCTGGCATTTTTGACTCCATCAGGATGGCCCTTTCCTGATTTCCTGGGGATATTTATACTGTGTATATTTTGAATAATCACCACGTTTGTTAATTGAACCGCTGCTCAGTTAAAATGTAAATACAATCAGTATGTTAGGTGTAAACAAAATGTGATTGTTCCACAGCAGTTGATGTTGGAAGTTGCCTTGATTCATCATTTTGTCTGTTTTGTGCTAAAGTTTTAACAATTAACACCCAATTTGCAAAGGGGCATGGAAGATACAGTTGAAAAAACTAGAAAAGATGCAGATATGTAAGGCAATACTAATAAATATTAACTGCAGGAGTAATTGTTTATTTTTTTTTAAAAAAAAGGTGAAGTAGATTTTTAAATTTACTTCACATATTACCACTAACTAGCATTGCTAGTGTTAATATTTCATACTGATTTTTTTACTTATTAGTGTTAGTAGTCTAATAAAATTGGTCAGAATTTTAAGTGTTGTCATGTTTTTGATTTAAACTTTTCGGCGGGATTTGTTCAACAGAGCAGTATGAAATGATGAAGCTTAAGTTCTGTTTGTGATTGCCACAGCAGCAATAAACTTCTACACAAAGGAAAACACTGTCAGAGATTAATATTTAAATATATCTCTGGTTTTTTTTAATGAGCCAGAATGACCCACTTTACCAGGCAGTAACAAACTTAATCTTATTCTATATCACGTCATTTTTTTTTTTTTAGTTATTCCATCTAATCCTCTCTTATTTTGGAGAAGGCATAAAAGACCACTGTGAACTAAATTTTAGGTTAAAAAAATGTTCTCTTTCCACAGTTTCTCAAGTCTCTCTCTGGCGCTTTTTTATACAGAGCACTCAGTTTGCCCTACTTTATCTACAGCTTGTGTAAAAACTGATTCACAGCTTAAGCCGTGGCCCTCCTAGAGCACCAACAGCACTGAGACCAGAGCCCTCCTGCAACACACAGTGCCACATTAAATCACTCTGTAGCCAGAACTCAGACCTTAAAAGGAGCCTTTTCCAGTATGTTCCAAATCAAATTTACATAAAACCAGTTCTCTCACTAGTTACCCAGTCAGACCTCTGTGCTACAAGCACCTTTGAAAGGAACCTGCCAGGTCTGCACAGAGCCGTCTGTTTACTGTACGTGAGCAACCCTGAAGGGACCAACTCCTTCAGCCACACCAAGCACAATTCTGGTGAATTAGGAAACAGACACTGGGGCAACACCGAGACCTCCGAAAGGACCACACAGTTTTGCACCTTATAACCACCCACTACTCAACTTCTTCTTGAAGTTCATGAATGCACACTCAGCCTGGAAACTCTCTGAAGTGACACAAATGAGGCTGGTGTTCATAGGCATATTTTAAGTACTGTAAATTTTGTGTCTTTTACAGTGAAAGTTTTGGGACTGCAACTTTTCCATTACCTACCTTATGACTTTAGTGGGGGGCTTTACACAAAGAGACTGCAGGTGATAGGAGACGGGAATGGCTTTCATTAAAGGAAAGTCAGGCAGATACCAGTTTTTATGTGAAAAGCTGCACCTACATCCTAAATCACCTCAACACATAGTGAAGAAAATCAGGTTTTTTTTTACTCTACAATTCACTACTGAAAAGGGTGTCTTTCAGTAGCTATTGATATGGTACTAAGGATGTAAAAAATCATGAAAAGCCACTGGAGACTTGTAATGTGAGGAAAGGACAGTCGTTCTCTGTTACCAATCTAATTCCCCAGTCCTGGAAAGCTACTTTAATATTTGTTAAAAGCAGTTTCATGTTGCTTGATTATGTCACTGAAAAAATACATTAAAAATTGGTTTACATATTTTTGTATAAAGCAGACAACTTCCCATGGTTGACCTCAAACTGACAAAGTTTATCTTGTGAATTACTTGGTAAAATCTATCCAATGGAAAACAAAGCATTAAAATATTTTACAGTACTCATCTAAAAGGTAGAAAGCGTCAAGTCTTACGAGCTTACTGCACAGATGTGATGACTGTTACGAAGGTAAAATCACATCTGTTCTCTCCAGAAAATACTGAGCTACCTGTAGCACTGTGGGCCACAGGCTGCAGCCTCAGTGCCTGCAGAGGGAATCTGACACACCCACCGTGCAGGAATCCCACGGCTCCCAGCTGGGCCAGCAACCCAGTGGGACAGGCAGGACTCCCTCTCACTTTGGGACATGAACAGAGCACTGCTACAGGCTGTGAGCGAGTCCATGGGCACCAGTGTCACCACTGGATCTTGGTTTGGGGTTGTTTGGCCTTTTTTAAAATTGTGTTCTTTTCACTGAGAAATGAGCTGACGAATATAAAGCCTTACACCTGAAAAATAAGGCCACCTAAGGAAAGCATTTAGTAATCTGAAAAATAAATTCTGTAAAAATCTTATGACTTAACTAAGTGGATAATAGTAAAAACAAAACTGGCAAATTTTCTGAATCATAAAATATTTAATAAGGTATATTTTGGGGGGGGGGATATATTGTATATAAAATTTCAGATCACAATATGAAGCGATTTGAACCCTCTCCAAGCTAGCACTGCCTTTAATGCTGTGTAGATGTATTGCCACTGATACAAGACCTACTAAAAGCATACAATTTAACTAATACAGAAGTGGCTTTTTTTATATGAACTATTTTTTACACAACTAGAGTGTCTTGAATACCCTCTTAAGTGCAAAAAACACAGATCACTTTACACTAATGCAGCAACAATGCATTCATATTTTTCTCATTAGTCATTAGTAGTCAACTTGCATAAGATACAAGAAAAGCACAATTAAGCTCACAAAAATAGACTAAAAATCAGCCCGTTCTTGCAAAAAAATACATAATAGAAGAAAAAGACAAAAAAGGGATTACGCACACCACAGAATTTGCTGTTTAATCCAAATGGCTTAAGTGCTGAATCTGTTTCTTTTTCCTGGTTTCTCGTGGGTTTTTCTTTTGGTTTGGGTTTTCTTATTGGGTTTTATTTTTTTAGTAAATCAAACCACATGGACCAGGCACAACTAATATTCAGGAGGCAGTGTGTAGCTAAAACATCACTAACTTTTTTTCATCCCCAACATTGTTTCATTGTTTGACACAATTTACTTTCCTCTGTCCTGAGGTAGTTACAAAAAAACAAATCATAAATCAAGCATCAGCTAGGCCAGTAAGAGCTGAGGCTTTTCTTTTTCTTTCTTTTTTTTTTTTTTTTTTTTTTTTCTTCTTTAAAAACTATTTGTTAACTGGCCAAAACTACCCTTGATGTCAAAAGACAGCTGAGAATTAGAGTTCTCACAACACCAAGAAATGGCTATGAGGGGAAGAGGGTTAGCTGCTTCAAAATGCGACAATACATTGAGTCCCATCAAGCTGCTGGTCCACTGCTGAATTTCCCATGTTTATTCCCCTTTACTCTCTATAAAGTCACTGGGAGAAGTACAGAAGGGTCTGAGCACATCATCGTCCTTTACTGTAACCCGGAAAGAACTGGTCCAGTAGCGTCTGGAGGATCTTGTTGGGAGCCATGGGGTAGCTCTTCCCCAGGTCATAGCGGCAGGCAGGGCAGGTGAACACTTCGGCTCTGAAGGAGCGTTGTAAACAACTCTAGGACATACAAAGACAGAGAAGTAAATTGTGACAACTTTGTTTTAGACCAACAGCTTAATCAGCAAAAAGTAAGAAATCACTGTAAACCAAAGGCACAATCTGCTGTACTACCAGAAAAAAGGAAGTCTTTGCCAAGCCCTCTGGTGCCTGACCCCGCCTGTGACTAAAATGTCCTAGCAAAGGAACTCCTCTGTGCTGGAATGGGAAACACTGTGCTTGGGAGGACTTAAATCACTACTGAGATTTCCCTTTCATGTCCACTAATGCCTTCCCGTAGGTCACAGCCAATCCTCAACTTCCTTATAGCTTCACAGATTGCTAGAATTTTCCAGACCTCCATTTCAAGAGGAAGGTGAATATACCATGTATACTGTTTATGTGACAATCCCCATCTACCTCATCAGAATAGATTCAGTTTAGCCTTCCAGATATATGTAGGATAATACAATCTCTAACACATTAGCATCTGTGCTGTCATCCTTACTACATTACTGCAGACTGATGAGCATCGTAAATTTGTCAGGGCAGATCTGTGTCCGAACAGCAACAGCACCTTACTATCAAGCTAATTCTTACAACTTTAACTGGATGTTAAATTGTATTTTCAAATATTTACTGACATCTTCAAATACTGTGCTTTCTGTGTTTGTTGCCATTCAGCTTTCTCTTCTTTCTTTTTCCATGTTTTCCAACTTCCATAATTCTAAATATTAGCTCCATAATATTTCTCATGTTTTTCAAGGAGACATAATTGTTCTATTTGTGCAGGCCACACATAACATCGCCCTGATTTTTACTGGAGTGGAATCTTCTTGAACAGCAACCTTGCATTACTGAATACTGCACTAGGATGGTAATAGTTTGAATCCTTTTAGGGAAATACTGCGTATGGCAGGCACCATTCAAATATGCACAATTCAGTACATGATTCTGCACAGACCTGTGTTACAAAGTTAACTCTAGTCCAGATTTGATTCCAAGCTCCTTACGTTATATCCAACTGACCAAGATCCTGAGACACATGAGTAATGTACTGACTTCTATGGCCCTCCTACCAAACATGAACAATGCCAATACTAACAAGATAACAGAACTTTCTCTGAATGAGCCCAAATAATTTTCTATGCTTCACCCTTTCACAACTCTTAATAAAAAGTTATAAAATTATAAAATCTGGTTTTACTTCTTAACTATGTAAAATTAAATCATTGATATTGTGCCAAAATCTAACCTGTGGACCTAACCAGCTCCTAGTGCACCTCCACTGATCAGAAAGGCATGACAGCAATGGTAAACCTCACTCATTACGTCTATTAGGAACTATATGAAACATACTTACACTCTTTATTACACAAAATTAAGGTGTTTACATAGCAAACACTGAATGGAAACTTGTTGCCTGTTTTTGCTCAGAATGTTATGCAGTTATTACCATATTTCTAAAATGCATATGGTTTTGGTGACTGGTGTCTCAGAGCCAAGAAAACAGCCCAGAGCAAGGCAGTTTATTCTTACTTTACAGACGTTGTGGAGGCACTCTGTTGTCACTGGCTGGTAAACCAACTCCTGGCAGCAGACACACATAAAGGATTGTTCCAGTTTCTTCAGAAAATTCTAATGTAGGGCAAAGGAATAAAAGAGAAAAACTCTATTATAGTTTCCATAAATGCCACTTACTACATAAAGATGATGTACTTCCAGAAGTTCTTAAGTCCTTCATATCTCTGAGCACAGCTTTCTAGAAGTAATCAGGAAGCAGGTCTTTAATGGCTTAATTTCCCTGCTCTTCTACAAATTGAAGAATCATATAATCAGAGAATGGTTTGGGTTGGAAGGGACCTTAAACAACACCTATTTCAACCTCCGTGCCATGGGCAGGGAATCTTCCACTCGACCAGGTTGCTCAGGGCCCCATGCAGCCTGGCCTTGAACACTTCGAGGGATGGGGCATATGTCTCTGGGCAATCTGTCATAAAATTCTGTCTAAACAAAACATAGTGACTAAAACCATCTTTCCTCATGTCTGACTTCTGACACTAGCACAGCATAAAAATACATTTATTAGATCAGAGGAAATACACTCTTTTCAAAAATGAAAATAAATAAAAATCCACTTTTAACTTCAGGCTGGTTTTGAGCAAGAAAAGATATCTATTGTGGAGGCACTAACCCACCCCTCAAGAGCAAATTGCACAAGCAAGGCTTATTTTCTTGAAATATAAGTCTTACAAATAAAAGTAATGCTAGACAGTTGTATTTAGCAGAAGTTCAACAAACAAATGAGGTTTTAAGAAGGACTCAAGATTTCTCCTAATAATATAAAGAAAATGTAAACAATAAAAAGTATGCATGCAACAAACATACTGGTCCTTCCTTAAGAGAAGCAAGTACTTCATCCCACAGCTTCTGGTTCATGCAGTCTTCCCTAATCAGCCATTGTTGCTCTTGGGTCAGCTGGAAAGCTTCTCCTTTCCCTCCATCTCCCATCCTCATGGCTTTGGGTGTATTCGTAGGTTCGTCTATGCCTGCTTAGGATGGTGACCATCAGACACAGTAATAACAGTGTTAGTCTGAACTAATAGAAGGGAAAGATAAAACTGTTTCTAGAAGGAAACATGGATTAATATGGATTACATTCATGAAATGCAGGAAGCAAATTCCTACTCCAACTCATACTGTTCATCATTGTTTTTGACTGCAGCACACAGTTGCACAGAAGAATGTTCATTTTTTTGCAGAGCATAAGAGCAAAAAACACAGTAGCAGTAAAAAGGATTAAGACCCCTACACTACTACTTAATTAAAGAGCATGTGCTTATCAATTTACACCAGTATTCCAAACAACATCGCACTTCTGCAAAGATTTCATGGCTTAGAAATAATAACACGACAGACTTTGCTGACGAATGCTAAAAAAGGAAAAAAGAAATACCATCATCAATTGTCCTTTTCTGGTTTCCATTACTTTGACTGGTTGGCTCCTGTTTCACAGTTTGCTTTTTAACCTTATCTTTCTTCTCCTTACTAGCCATGGCTTCCAAATAACCTTCTGGATACTAAAATTAAAAAGCACAGATTTAAAACAAAAATCACTGGCATCCAAAAGGATTAACTTCTAAAAGACTTTAGATCCCAATGACTACGTAGCAAAATAATTACAAAATAATTTAAAAATCCTATATGATGGAAAAAACATTTAAATTAGTATCTATCATTGAGAAAGCACAGTCAAGTCAAAGAATCTAATCCATACTCAGCTGTATTAAACAGTGTATCTGTACCTGTGTGCTTACAAACCATAAAAATTGGGCAGATGATGGTATGTTGCAAACTATACCATTGCCTTGCCAAGCATAGATATTAATTCTTTCCATCTTTCATAGGTTCTGCAATGCTGAAATTTTCCTGGGTCACCCTTTATCTGTGCCTAAAATACACTATGTATACAAACTTCTCAGTCACATGAAGAGAAAAATACATAAAAATGCACAGTGCTTTTGGTTTCTCAGACAGACTCTAGTCACCTGTAGAAAAAATTTTTCCAGCTTAAGAATCACAAAACTGGACATAAAATCCGATTTTCCAATCCATATAGGCAAACCAATTTACTGCTAGGGCAGAAAGCTTCATTTGCAGTTCCTTCTGCTGTGTCACTGTTACAGGATTCTTTCAATTTTCATATAATCTGTTTTATATTTTTAGTATTAAAAGCTGCCATAGTGAAGTACAAGAAAAAAGGGAGCTTTAATTTAACTGATCTTTTTCTCTGGAATTTGTTTACTGGAACTAAGAATAAAAACAACTGTCCAAGTCCTGACACCAACCTGTACGCTTAGACCCAGCTTCTTTGACCGCTCCATTCCTTCTGAAGTCCAAGGTGCAGGCTCAACATCATCTCTCCTCAGAAGATAGCGCCAAACTAAAAATCCACATTTTCCAATTTCTGGCCAATATTTCACCACCTAAAGAACAGTACATAATTACTGCCATTATTTTATGACAAGACAAACACATGTACATCGTCGTACTTTAATTGTTCAAGAAGAAATGACAAGACTGGTTTATATATTATTATTATTATAATTACTGTCAGTTCTTCCCTCAGATGTGAAATTTTTGTATTTCTTACAAATACAGTGGTCTTTAAAGGCATACTCCTTTGTTTCAGAAACTAAGAAGTCTTTAAACAAACAAAAGGCTAGGATACAGTTGGAAAGACTGAAGAAATAAAGAAATAATCTGATTACAGAGATGAATTTAACTCAATAAGCACATGCAAAGCAACTTACATATTCAATCTTATATATCCCCTTACAGATTACGTTCTATTATCACTGCTCTGAATAATTTCATTTTGGATCACTTTGCAGAATAAATTAAAGCTAAAAAGCTATAGCAAAGAAAAAAAAACCTATTTCTTCCAAGTAATAATGAAGAATTTTCAGACTAACACATATGAGGCTTTTTAAAACAGATTAAGAGAAATTTTATGTCACAGAGATCAGAATACCTTGTAAATGCCATCATATCTGTTGCCTTCCTCTGGGGCATATTTGCTGATCCGCCGTCCTTTTGAACTGCGCACTACTCTAACTGGTTTACCAGCTCTCCAATTCTTTGACTCTGCTCCATTTTTGTCATCCAGTGGGGCATCACAGTTAAGGGCCAATGCCCTAGAAAGATATTTAAATTCTTCATAAGCATGATTGCTTCACTCAACAGAGTTTTGAGAGTCAACATAATTAAGTCATATGTGTTTCCCTTGTCTAATTTTGCTTCATCAAGCAGCATAGACCTTTCAGTATGTTTTTTAGCACAACTGATGGAAGAAATGAGATCCATGCTACAATGCATGGTAAGAAAAAAAGATGGGAACACTAAATATGTTGTCTAGGTTCCAGATGAAAACTCATCTGAAACTGCTAGAGAAAACAATCATTTTAGACTTAATAGTCTTCATTTTTAAAAACAATCCCTTCCTAAATAGCATTGAGGAAATTAAAATTATAACAAAAGGCAAACTTGTCATACTGCTATCCCCCATCAATAGACTTTAAGGCTTTTTAAGTGTGTACACAAAAGTAATGAATATGACGAAAAACATACAGAGAAAAAAGTACATAATAACCATTCAAAAAAGCTCTAAGTACCATACCTCTCTCACATGATACATAAAATACCTCAGAGAAGGAACCAGAATCATAGTAGCTAATTAAAGGACAAGCAAACTCCTTTACCCATAAAGACCCTCTTCTAGAAACCTGGAGCAAGACAGTATGACCAAACTGCCATAAGAAATAATATTTCTACTACCACAGCCTGACTTGAAGGGATTGAAAACCCTTCAGAATCAGCCACAACACAAATGATGGATCTCAAAACAGAAGAAATAACATGGGTTATAAACAGACATGGCACAAGTATAGAACCCACATTGTAGAGAACAGTAAGAGACAGGCACACTATGCCAACATTAAAAATGTTTCCCATATAAAAACAAAACCTGTAAAACTATCTGGACAAGCAAAATCAATACAGATTCAACTACATAGAATCATCATAATCTTCTGAATCAAAGTGCTTGAGAACTTGAATCAAGCTCAGTAATTGAGAGCAGCACATTGTTACTCCATGTGCACTAATGCCTTCAAAGCTAAGTAGTTTTGTCTGTGGATTACTCATTTGCTAAGAGGAGAGAAATGCTGACACTAAGGGCTCCAGCCTTTAATTCTGTGTCCCAAAACAACTTTGTTCTGTTTATGCTATGCTTGTAAAGCTATTGCTTAAACCTACTTCCATCTTTCTTCCCTCCTCGTTCTTGTTCATTTGCACATCACATGCCCAGTCTCCCTCCCTTTCTCAGCAGCCGAGTCAGGCTTTTGCTCTTTCTCCTCTGGACAGCTTGAAAGAATCCCTCTCCAGCCTGTCTGAGAGCAGCAGAACATATCTAAACGCGGACTTGGTGAACAAAAGTCAGTGACTCTCAGCATCCCACAGGTGTTCAGAGGTCAGTTGTGTAACAGATTATGCTCTTAGAAACAGAAAAGGAAGGAGTACTCTTTGTCCAGGCTAGCTTTTGGAGGATGGAAAAACACTTTAGGAAGATGTCTAACTCTTCCTTTGAATATATGTTCTCTTTCAAGTAAGTATCTGTTTTGATAAAGCAGCACCCTAATTCCTTGCTTTTCATAGAAGAATATGATGGAAGAGCAGGCTAGCAAAATAGAAAATATTTCTTTTATCACGGGAAAATGAACATACTTTCTTTCACCTTAAATTTATAACTGATTTATCCACTGGAGAAGAAACTTTAAAAAAGAAACACCCACAATTAGAAAACTTCTGCTCAAGAGTTTTGACAAACTTCTCATTTAATTAAAACAGAGTCCTCTGAGGGTGACTGTAGAACAATTTCAACCAGAGGTATGACTGTGAGCTGCAGCAGCAATGTATTTCACTGAGGTGCACGTTTCTTTAAAGCAACAAAACATAATGCTTGATAAAATGCCTCTTAGTAACAAGAGGCATTGCTGTTTACAAACACAGCATGTACAGAAGAGAAAAAATACAGCAAAACATTAGATTTAAATTAAAGCAACCAACAACAACCCAACTCTTCGTTTTGGAATACCTTTAAATTTTATCTTCAAAACTTACCTATTCATGTGCGTTAATGTCTGATCAAATGAATGTTCTCCAATTCTCTTATTGCCAGAAAGATCTCTACCTCCACTCCCAGTGTAAGTGAATTCATCTCCTCGATCCTGTGCAAGAAGATTATCCTTTGGTTTAACACTCTAAAGTAAAGTAACTCAATTAAAAAAAAAAAAAAAAAAAAAAGAGGCAACTTAATTTGTTCTATTTACTCAGAGAAAAACTGTAATCCAAGGCATGAAAGACATGTTTTCAATTTCATTATCACCGTCCTACAGCAGCTGCACCAGCACAAAACTATTGGTCTAGATGTAACCTTTTCATGAAAAAATCCTGATTAAAAAACCACCTGCCTTAAAAAATGCTACTTTTGCATTTTTATAAAGCTATTTTGAGAAAAAAAATCTGAGGAAGGGAACATATTCCAGCAAGTAGCTACTTGCTCTTGAGCTTTCATTGACTTTACAAGAATATCATATTTGTAAAATACAGAATAAATACCTTGGATGGATCATGTCAGCCACTTCAGCTTGTGCAAGGAGCTTAGTGCTAATAAGTACATACAGTGCTGCCTTACATACAAAGCAGGTGCTTTAATGAAATAGTAATCTAACTCCTCTGAGTCAGTAAGAGTTTAAAATAATTGAGATTCATATTTTGTAAATTAAAATAATCCTGTACTATAGTTCCTATGTAAAATTTTCATGAAATTGAAGGAAGGTTGATGAAATCTTTTACCATGAGCTGTGAAAACTGTCAAAATCTAAATACACTTAAGTAAAGCCTGTATTTCTACTTCCTGTACAAAGTCTGTCACAGAATTTCGTATTACTCCTGGGAAATTCATGTATTTCCAGAAAAACGTAAATATACACACTACATAGATTTTTAATATATTATTTCTTTGGAGATGTACGTTTGGTAAAAAGCATATAGCAATTGTGGAAGATAGGAAATTAATAGGAAAATGATGTTTAAATGAACTTTTACAGCAAAATTCTGAACATCTATGGGGTAATAAAACTCAGTCAATTTCTTACCACTATTAAAAGTCTGACATTATGTAGGATCCAGTGCAAGACTGTTACACATATTTCATGACTGACAACAGCAGAAAAAGACAAAGTTAGAAAGAGAAACGCTGGTTGAACAAGGCCATAGATAAATTATAGAAATTAAGTTCATTTTATTTTGTGTAGGGAAAACCTAGCAGAAATTCAGCTGCAGTTATCTGCACGTAATAAAATACAAGTGCTATGAAGCTAAAAAGTATGCTCAAAACCTAGCAAAGACACATATAAACTCTGGTATATACTTTCTTAAAACAGTTTACTTACTCTACCAAATAAATCTCTAAAAACCAACAGAAACAGAATTAAGTTCTATTAAGGATAGTATATGAAACAACTTAAAAAGACCAACCAGACAAGAACCATTTACTGAGAAAGGATGTAACATACATTATATAAAATAAAGTATCACAGGATTGGAATTAATCACAGAGTATGTTTCATTTTTCCGTGACTGTCAAGGCAAACACAATGCACAGATCACACAAAGATGATCCTGATAATAATATGAACAAGGATGGATTTGCTTCATGTATAACAACTATTCAAACACATTGCATTTTGACAATGAGTAAGAAGCCTGTGACAAGTTCAGAAAAACAGGGAAATATATCTCGGAAGGTCACGAATCCAGAATGGCCTGGGTTTTGTAACAAAGAAACATGCACATGTTCATGATGTGGCAGGGTAGGGAGGACTGCTGAGGCAGTTTTTGATATACAAGCAGAAATAAACTGAAACCAGAAGGTGATTATTTCCCCTCTTCTTAGAACATAATTTTGAGATAAATACTGATATATTTTTATATATACATATATACAAAAATATGTAAGAATATGAAAAAAATATGAAAGAAAAATTCATATGAAAACAAGATGGGGAAAATTATTTATAAGACAGGACAGGTTCTTGACAAACTTTCATTTATCAACTACCATGTTGTTATAAATCTTCACTAGAAGAAAGTATGGAATAGACTTTTATTTTTTGGTGTAACAGAAAAGCATAAATCAAGGACAAATTGCTATAGACTTAAGCCAAAAAACCCTCAAGAGACAATGCAGAAATGCAACCGTATTCCTATTTGCCCACACTTCTATGGAAATTGGGTTAAATGTAAACGGCCTAAACCCAACAAACTTCCAGCATCTTCAGAGAAAGACTGAGTGGTTCTCTGGTGGTAGTCCAACCACAGGCAAACTGAAAACATTGTGCTTGAAGAGATACTATGGATAGAAGGCCTAAGCATACATGCTTACCTCCTGAACATATCCCACACTTCATAGGTTACACTTGCTTTTCTTTAATTATCAAAGTACTCTGTGCATAAATAAACAACTGGCAATCCAGAGGAAGGAAAATGGAGGATAAAAGGTACAATTATGGAGCATAAATGTTACAGGTCAAGTTACAAGGATCTTTCAACATCCCCCAATGTAAGGAAGACTCACTGCTGCTTTATTTTCTAGATGAACTATACTCCCTTATCAGATATATTTGAAAAAAGGCAAAAAAGGATTTCAGGGAACAAAGACACAGTTTCTGGAACAGAAGTAAAATGACAGAGATCCTGCCACTGATCTGGGCTCAATGAAGAGAAACTGGAGGATGTTTGAACCTCTGATATAAGAGCAACTCTCAAACAGGAGAAGAAGAAAGCTCAGAAGAACTCATAAGTGCTTGTAGAGAATGCAAATCAAAAATGGCAAGAGTAAGTGATGCACAGACACAGTGTCTAAAGACTGGAATAAATATGGATATGAATGTGCCCATGACAAGCAGGAATGAAAGAGGGACACTGTACTTCAGAGACATACTGGGAGACCTACAGTACCTACTTCCATTGGGCTTATGGTATTTTACTTTTAAAGTGAAGTATGACAGGAATATTCACAGCTTCTTATTTGGGATGATTGGAGAGTAATGACTCATCAAAACAACTTCTCAACAGCTTTGAGTTCTATCTATAGATAATACAGGATCTTCCTACCACCTACAACAACTTTCAACTGAGAGCCACTATGAGACTGGTAAAGCTATTTTTGTCTCAAGAGGATCAGAAGGCAGAACTGAAGACAACGGTTCAACAGTTAAAGAAAACATATGGCAAAAGGAATTATTGATGTCTGTATGTTCATGAACAAACAAAATAGCTGTCAAAAAGCCTATCAAAACCATCTTGTCTTTTCCCTTCTTCCTACATTCTCTCCATTTTCTTACCTTAAAATACATAATTCTGCCATTTCTCTTCTGCTTTCCACAGCTTAATTCCACTTCACCAAAACTGTCTTTCAACAGCTAGCAAGAACTTTGTTATTCTGTCTTCTCTTAATGCCTTCTGTATGTCCCTTTTTGTTATGTTGTGTCCATAAAGTTATTCCTTAACCATCCTGTTTGTAAAGTTTGATCACATTACAGAGTAAATGAACTTCAGCCACAGTAGCACTGACCCAGTATGTCATACTGAGGTGTGTGAGTGGAAGACAAGCCTGAAGCTCTTGTACTACAAGCCAGTCAGCCTCAGACAGCCAGTACAAGTCAGTTGTATTAAATCATACTCCGCTATCCAACACTGTTATATAACCAGTTGTAAGTCTAACAAAGAAATAATGCAGAATGAAGAAAGTAAGATTTTGAATTCCATTGAATCATTTGACCACATTACTTCTATGGATTATTTTTATGCACCAGCTGACAGGGACGTTAGCTACTTCAAGTTACTAGAATATCAGCTATCTCAAGACAGCTCTCAATTATTTTCTCTTTCCATTAACACCTCTGCTGTAATGCTCAGATTTCAAAGTTTGGTTCCAACAGATAATGCAAAAATTGTATTTATCAGATTTTCTAGATGAGTTTCAACCTTCATTTCGAACAACAAGAAAATATCTTACTGGCTTTCTTGATACCAGAAATTCCCGAATATCATCACTTCATCAATCTCTCATCAGTTTGACCTCAGTAAAATGTAATGAATAAAAGCTGAGTTTGATGATATGATAAAGTAAAATAAAAAAGCACTACGCCTTTTTAAATGAAGTTATTAAATGCAAGTCAAATATTAACTATCAAGCAATTAGATTTGAAAGCATTTTCTTTCCCCACTAGTAGGGATATCTGAATCATGTCTTCATTCATCTCCATTAAACTCTGTATCCATAAAGTGCTGACAGAATTGGCCTCTCTGCCCATTGTGTGATTTATTTTTGATAATTTCATGGTTTAACTTTGCAGTTAAAGGTGTCAATTGAAAAGGAAGGGCTAAACTACAAATTCCATTTGTGAATCAATAAGAATCCCTTGCATTGAGTGCAGAGCCTGAATACATCGTAATTGTTCTGAGTCTTCCCCACAATCACCTCTGACAGCAAGAACCTGGCAGTTTCATGGCACACACATCCCACCACAATGAGAATATTTCACCATTTTAGTGTTCACTAATCTACCTGTCTGAGCAGTAAGAAAGACAGCTTCAAAGCAGGAAAAAGCACAAGGTGGCTAACTGGAAGTAGGGCAATGTTTTAAAAGATCGAAGTCCTAGTTAACTACTTTATTTGACTTCCTTTCTGAGGTTTTTCTTACTCCTTTCCATGCATTGTCCAAAAATGGTGCATTACCAGGCTTTGAAACCGAACATTAACATGTAAACAATTCAGGCTACCCAATGTGGATTAATTATCTTTTGTTCCATTAAAAATCCATTCTGACTTCAAACCAGGTTCACCAAAGACAGAGAGCCCTTTCAGGTCAAAGACACTTTCCTGTAGAGGGAGTTTACTTAGGAGATACAACAGCTTTTAGAGGTAGCATTTTTAAATTACGGTTATCTTTGGCTATCATCTGTAGATCCAAAACTGACTGGTTTTTTGAGGGAAAAAAATCCTGCCATCTATATGAGTTATTTAATTAGCCTACTACAATTCTAGTTAAAGCAAGGCATGGAAAATCTAAAAGACGTGCATTTTATATTAGACATTCATTTCATGAAGTGGTTTGTGAATGCTACATTCCAGGCAGCAAATGGGTTTGGTATAAAATATCAACAAAGCTAAACAATGAGTACATTGCCTGGAGTCCCTATGGGTCATTAGAGTCATTATCTTTTGTAGTCTCAGAATCTTTTATAAGAAGATGCGAGAGCTCACACCAGGATTATTCTCCAAGAGATGCTGAATCTCAGTTCAGAGATTTCCCATATGATCTTATGCGCAACAACGCTTACAGAAGATTGGATCTTGTTTGGATTAAACTAGAGCACATCACACAATTAATTTACCATCTTTACAACACTACCTCAACCCAGCAGAAACATGAATCTTGAAACTTTTGACAATAAACAGCAGTTTCAACCCGATACATAAAAACAATGACACAAAATAAGAGGGCAAGTTTTCAACACAAAAGTTAAACTTCTTCAGCTGCTTGATTTGATGAACAGACAAATCAGAATATGTTCATCATGAACACTGTGATTGCACAATCAGTACTAATGTCCAGTACCTAGTGTTTAAATGTTAATCTGTTCTGAAATGATTCTTAGATTATAAATTACTGAAAGACTTCCAATTTCTTCAGCTAATGTTCCTATTATGGTTACTATCAAAGCAATACCAGGAGATCAGGAACATTGACATATGCAAAATAAAAGCTAACTATAGGTAAGCCATGTAACTTGTCACTAGAATTCAAAGTTACCCATTTTCAGGAAAGAGATTAATGTGCAGATATTTTATATGCATGTAACTAGAAATGAGGCCAAAGCATCATGTGCAATACAATTTCACCCAATGCTCATTTTGTAAGCTGTGACTGTATCTGTTCTCAATCTTGACGGTAGGTCTGACAGAACAGATAAAACTTGTTATTAATGAGTGCTCCAATACATCCAGAAGATCCCAACTTCAGCAAAACTGGAGACAATTCTGTGTCTCCAAGATTATAAGTTTCTAAAAGCATGGCATAAAAATGTCATGATCTGAAAGCTAGACAGTGAACTCTGTTTCCTGCATTGTATTTTTGCAATGACTTTACCCCAATGTGGCTTTGTTAATTTAAAGCAATAAGAAGAGCATTAAGACAGCACACATCATCAGTGTGCATAAATAGTGCATAAAGTTTATAAACAGTGTAACACTCCTCTAAAATGAATTTATTTCTCAATTTTATAAAAACTTACACACAAGCATCTTTGTTGTACCATTGAAATTCAAGTAAGTCACCTCTCATTTTGGTACTCATACAACAAAATGAATAGATGTGAGCAGAGGTTTTTATGCATATTTTTTATTTAAAAGTTTCACATCTCAAATTAATTAGATACTGTACTTAGGATATTTATAAGTATGGAAGTAGATTTTTCTGTGCATATTCTTACAGGAGTTTAATCTCAACCTTTTTCAAAAAATAGGGGAAATGGAGGTAAATTGGAAAATAAACTTGGACATATGAAAGGAGAAGAAAAACTAACTTCAATAATGTAACTGGGAAAAAAATCCCTTGTACTATTAGTTTAGAAAACAGAAAAAACTGACAATCATATAAGTTTTTGGGTATTTTCTGCAACGTTTCTCTCCTACTATGCCTTTTCAAAATTATTTAAGTCTTTCAAACTATGACAGTACTTAGGTGTCTACAAAACCACATAGTGACAACATCACTTAGGTGAATTGAAAAAGCATGCAAAGGACCCAATTAAGTTTACTAAATATTTTGAATTGAGTAACCACCTCAGAAATAAGTGGACATCAGTATCACCAAAAAGAATAAAAAGTGGAGTCCGCAGCATCCCAGCATAGCAGATACAACTACTGTGCAACAGTGTTCTTAGGGTCTGAGAGCTTGGGCTGGGATAGACTCAGAGGACACCATATCCAAACACCAAGTACCTCCTCATGCCACTTGTTCAAATAGAGACACACACTCCTTCAGACACAATACTCTGCAGCAGCAGTAGCACCAGATGGTAGATGCTGTTGGCAAAGAATATATTACATTCTGATGCTATTTCATTCATACGCTTATTTTTTTCTTCAGTGCCCTTTTCCTTGTGATTGACAGCTACGCGCATTTTAAAAAACCAGGTTGCTTACTGCATTATCCTTCACCTGATCCAGGATTCAAAATTCCATGTGATGGACTGGAACTGCAGGAAGGGATGTATCTTATGTAAACATTATTTAATTGAAGAAAACGGTAATCTCTTCATAAACAAATGTTGGTCAGCACCAGGAGATGAAAATTGAAAGCAGTAACTGTTTTGTTTAGCAGCATAACTGCTTTTATTGCTCTACTTAGACATTAACACCTAAGAAGATTTTTTTTCCCTGCATCTTTAAGGATCATAGTACAAGACTCTGAGACTTTGCTTAGAAGTTCTGAAAGTGCTCACTAGCAGGAGCCAAGAAACTTCAGAACTTCATAGTATCAAGTAACACATATCTTTTATTCTCGCTTCATTAAAATAAATGTATCACATACTTAGAAATACTGTTTGGAATGTAATTAAATTGTGGCAAAAGCAGAATATAAAACATATTATTTGCATATAATTACTATCAGATTTTATATTACACTCAATTCAGACTCCAAAAGTATACTGAAATGTAACTACCCTAAACAATGTCAACTGTGGTAACTGATGTTTTGCTTGAATGTAAATCTGAGCACAAGCATTCTTTAAGATTTGGTAAGATTTTTCTCTCCGAAATACTAAGAACTACTTAATTTATCAGTAGTAGCTACTTTTTTCCACAGTCGTATCTGTGTAAACATTAGTTTCAGATTAAACAACAAATATAACTGTGTATTTGTAGACATTGATACATCTGATGCACTAGAACAGCAAGACCACTGCTCACGTGAACGACATACCACTTCATCTTCAAATCCCCCAGCTAGTACGAGTGAGTAAGCTCCATCATTACTGCGTCCATGGATTCCACCAACATGTGGCCTGTGAACACCTGCTTCGCTCACCTTGAAACAGAAAAAAGCCAGTTTCTAGCAATTTTTTTCAAAGACTCAGTCACCTACAACCACTTTTAACAATCAATTTTCTGCTTAAAATATTATACAGAAGTTTCTGTGTCAACAGTTAATGCAAGACTGCTATTAAAGGTGAGAATTCCACTGTTTCTTCAGGAAGAAAAGCTAAAAGTAAGAACATCCAGAAAACCAGCAGAACAATGGAGGACAGTGGTGACACTTGAATATGTAAAGGTACACTTTCTTCTTTGGGAAAAATCTCCAAAATCTTTTAGACTGTACTCACTGCTATACTCCACTTGCACAGTCATTTATAACAATTCAAAACAGCAGGAGATCTACCAGTTTGGTAACATTTTACAATTTTTAACCAAGGAAGATCCCAGTGTAAAGATCATTTTGTCAGGGACTTTTAAGATAGCACACTGTAAATGTAACCAGTGGAGAGGAATATTATGACACTGCCCAAGGAAACAGAAGAAGCCATTGCAACACCATATGGATCATAGACTAGTTCTCCAACCGGGATAACTCTCTGGTAGTAAATGTTCAAGTAATCTGCAACTTGACCACCTGAAAGCTGCAGCTGTAGCATAATCTGGCAACATCATTAAAGTCTGCTGGAGAATCTCTCCCACGAAAAATTATTTAATAATGGTTTCAAACTACTGATTATTAAAAAAACCCCACAAATAAACTTTACAAATAAAAAGAGATTATATATTAAATTATGCATTTTCTCAGTATGTTATGCAAAAAATACTGTTGGTAGAATGAAGGCTTCCAGCATAAAACCAATTACACTTCTCCTTTCTACCTGCATATCTTCTTCCAGACCTTGATTTTGCCTGTTTTTCTCATTCTGCTTCTTGCACTCCTGAAGTCCTTTTCCCAGCCTACAGTTCTAAGCAACTTTCATGGAAGTCTATGTTCTTCTGCTGTAGTCTTGAAATTTCATAATACAATACATCAAAGATCCAGCCAGTCAAAAATGCACTTTTAAACAACAGATTAGAGCTGTGCATAGTATGAAAACTATGCAAGCACACAATAATACTTCCTTGCAAAATTTCTCAGGATCCAGCTGTCTGTAGCTGACTTCCTACTCTATTGAAAACTTTTGGATTCATAGTATTGAAGAGATAGAAGTGTTCACAGTAGTACCAATTTTCATATGAACTAGTACCACTTTCAGTCACTTTGGAGTGGAAAGCTGATGTTTTTTTCACGACCACTTTACAAAATTTGACATTACAAATTTGTGAATTTGACATTACAGAAGTATGTATATTGGTCCCACTTTTTTTATACTGTACATCATTTTGTAGTCATCCACATCCCACACAATTTTCAAAATTTTCCAGATGAATGAAAACCATTCCATTCCTTTAATCATCCTGATTGCTGTTAATAATAATGTATTTTAATTTCCTGACCCTTCATTTCATGATAATTTAGTATTTGATTTATTCTTCTGATCACTACTGGGTATTAAAATGACATATTTTTCAAAATTAGCGATTAGAATATCCCTTTGCTAAATAACAAGAATAAGTAGCTGAAAGCCAATTACAAATTACATACTTAGAACACTTCCCAGTCCCATGTTTACTATCCACAACAACTTAGCAGTCTCACTTAACTTTAACAGCTATTTGCCAGTTTTTCCAGACCATTTCTGAGTATGCTGAATAAAAAGGTCCCACTATTGTGCTCCTCTTTCCTGTTGTATCAAACATCCTTTGATTCATTCCTCCCTCCCTTCTTTTAATTTCCAGGTTTTATCAATTAAATTTAGGTTTCTGGTAGGTGATTCACCCCAAAGATGAACTCTGGTAAATAATTCATGCCAGAGATGCTCTTCAGATGCTCTCTCCAGAAGCAGTATTTAGTAAATTTCCTTCTAGGGAAAAGAGAGTTTGTGTCATAAAAAAAACTAAGCAAATCAGATATAAAGAAGTCTTTAAATTCTCATACAGTCTCTAAATTCTCATAGGTTTGCTGAGACAATCACATTTTCTCATAAAAAAACTAGTTCATATGAGAAACAAAAGATTAATTTAACTTTCCATGTAGAAAACATTTTGATTTAAAAAAAAAAAAGACAAAGTGTTTAATTTGTACCTAAAATTAAGTAATTATGCATAAATGGTAATTGTCTTCTGTTATTTGGTCCCCATATATATATATTTATATATACATACATTGTATATATATACTATACATACTATACATACCATATATATATATATATATAAGAAATATTCTTTGATAGATTTTCTGATGAAAGCAGCACTCTAATTCTGTGTCTTTTTCCTACCAGTATCAGAAATACTTGAAAAGCATTAGTTTCTGTCTTACCAATAGAATTCCTATCAAAAAGGTAAACTAGTAATTTCAATAACTATTGAAGCAGTGAAACTAAAAATTGATTTTGATACTTTGAGTTTGCCTAAGTGATTTTAGAAAGTTCTCTTACTTATTAGACTTTACATAATCTGGCAGCCAACAAAAAGAAAGCAAGTGATGAAAAGTTAATAAAACAAATCAGAAGAGGCTTTTGATTTTTGGCTTGCCCCTCTTCAAGTGGTTTAAAAACCCCTGGTTTTATTCTTCCAAATATGACAGAAATCATTCAGTTACAATCATTTACACATGCAAGAGACAAAGAACTAACTGATTTAGAAAATGAAGTATATATTTTTGTGACTAAAAACAACAATAAAAAAATGAAAGATAACCTAAAAATCATTGCAATAGGATCAGCCTGAGGAAAAAGAGAGGAAGTTTGTAGCTTACTGGACACTACAAAACCACAAAAAAATCAGTACTGGCACAAAATGCAGCTGTCCCATCCTCCCTGCTTTCTTTTTTCCTGCCCTGTTGAGTATTGGCACTGTGCTTACATAACCGAAATGTGAAATGGACTGGGAAAATTAGCCCCCATTCTATTCCAGTCAGGATTGTTTTTCTGCCAGTATTTTACCAATCTAGTTTACCACAGAACCTAAGGAATATTTGAAACAGAAAATGAGACAGTTCAAAAAAACACCAAAAGCTAAATATACAGTGAATTTCAGCAGCTGTACAGGCTTACACTGGTTTAAGCTGTTTAATCAGCCTAAAAGCAGATTTGGACATCCATTACATATGACCAAAAACACCTACAGAGTCAATTCACAGTGATACCACATAATGTTTTCAAAATCTGCAGTCTACAGCCCATGCATGGGATAATAAGTTCATGTGAAGAAAACTCTTCAGAAAATACCTAACACTATTCACTAAGTATCCCACTTAAAATTTTATCATGTGAAATATGTTTATCATAATTCCAATGGACTTTTTATTAAGTTGTATGGTAAAATCAGTGTAGTTCAACCTTCACTACAGTCAGCATCACTTCCAATACTGGAATCATAATGTATTTGTGTTACTTAGTCCTGGTGAAAATGGCAATTGTCAATTCAAATTTCTTTTAGTGCCCAACTTTTTCATTATTATTCCTACTTCCTTCAGCTACAGCTAATACTGAAACAACATACCTGAACTCTGAATTTCCAGGTTGTCCCAACAGGAACACCAGGTATAGGCCCATAATGATTTGAAGGAACAATAGTGCATTCCTTAGTGCGACCAACACAGGCCATGCCCTAAAAATACATCAGACAAAATTAATCAGACAAATGAATTACAATATTGAAGACTATTTGTAAATTCAATGCAGAGATCATGAAATCTGTCTATTATAACAAACACATACTTCAAAATATGTTAACAGTTGTTAAAAGGAATGTTAAATTAAGTAGTATGTGGTTACGGGTTTGGGAGGGGCGTTGGGGGTTGTCTTTTTTTGTTGTTTTTACCTCTAGTCAGCACAATAATCCTTCCCCTGCTTTAACTGCCAGTAGACAGTGGGCAGGATTAAACATTGTCTTGTCGTCTGTGCAACCCAGTACTGAATTTTGTGTAGTGCGTATGTAAGGAGAATTATAGATGTAGCACATACATGAACAATCAGAGTAACAGCTGTTTCTAAAACACACTCTACCTTTCCCCAGTCTCTCTGGCTTTCAGTACTGGCAGATGGCATCTTTGCTTTCTTTTTACTCTGTTTGAGCTTTTCTCCAGCCTTTACAACTTCATTAGAATCATTTTTGCAGGAAGGACAATACCTAAAAAAAGGTTTTAGTAAATTCTCAATTAACTTCATAATAATGGCAATACATTTCTTGTAGCCAAAATAGTGTCCATTTGTTTATTTTGACTGAATGTTTCAAGCTAGCAAGCACGTACCAGTCTTAAGCAGCTGAAGCCTATGGCTTAAAAAATGAACTCAACATGAACAAATACCGTCAACTTTTTTTAAAAAAGGGCTTTTCAGTATCTTTAAAGGTAGAGTGCTAGTCACAAAACATACAACTACTTTTTCTCACAAGATATGTGAGAGGTGCCCATGTCTCCTGTATTCTCTCTTCATTTAGTCCTCCTTCATTTATATAATGTAAAGGAGAAGATAGCTGAGATTAGAGTATGCTGCTAACCAGTACTCATGCTCTGTTTCTATGTCCTGCCCAGTCCACCCTTATTTTTTGCTGGTAGTGCAACAAATTTCACTGCAGATTGCTGAATGTCAAACAGAGCCAAGGTATGACACAATACGTATAGAAACACACAAACACACACTCACTCACTCCACAACACTGAAGCCATTTGGAATATAATGCTGAGACTCGCTCCAGCTAACACAAATCCATTCTGGTAGGAAAGCAGAGATACTAGTATGCACTAACTACAGCAGAGAGAGAGAAAAGGGGTACAGTGGTTGTGCTGTTGTTTCCAATAGCATTCTTATCCCAGTCCAGGAGCAACAATACAAAGGCATGTCCATGTTTCAGGCTCCCATAGACTGGGTTTGGCCCATACACCATTAGAAGAGGAAGCCCAATCTACACTAACATTGATAACCTAGTTCAGATAACAACAACTACTACTACTAGTAGTACTACTACTCTTCTGGATTTATTAAATTTTGTATGTGGATATGAATAGAAGAATTAATGATTAATGTCCACAGGAATAGATTTCACTATCTCAATAAAAGTGTTGAACCTTTAAAACAATGAAGCCATGTAGATTTAAAAAAAAAAAAAAAAGTAAGATGCTGAAATTGTCTGACACTATGACTTTGATGGGTATTACAGTTGCTTACAGAAAAAGAGCATGTAAGACCAATTAAAAGAACAAACATGATATAATGCAAATTCACAAGGTGAATTAACGAGGTGAAGTCAAACAGTGAATTCTATGCTTCTTGATAGCATAACAATATTACCTTAATATCTTTTAAACTGAATCTTGTATGGAGTATTAAATACTGTTTCACATACAGAGTGACTTAATATTCACAAGATAAACTTGCCCTTTCCCAAACAGAAGGCTTAATCTCTGAATAGAGTTTGCCAGATTTTACACTCTAAAAACACAAAATGGAAGTATTTCTAATTCTAAACCAAAGTGTTCATAAATTAAGAATCAAAAAGCCATAACTCTTTGCTAGTATGCAAGAAGAAGGGAGGACACAAACTTTTTTGGTAGGAGATGCTGCTTTGCCCGGTGCAAATAAACTTCTACATAATGACAAGCACTAAGATAGTACAGGGCTGGTGACAGTAAGCATCCCAAAACTAGTTCACATAAGCCAAGTCCACAACTATACGTCTACCATCCTGTGACTTCATCCACACATGCAGCTATCTACTTACAGATATAGATCTTAAGACTCCTATTGTTAGCTGCACAGCGAACAAAAACAAGCTAAAAATCTTGAGAGCCATTTTCCAATGAATTTAATTATATGAATTAAACTTCTGGAAATTCATAATCTGGAGAATGGACCAAGACTAGCTCTGGAGAGGAGGAGGTGTTTGTGATCAAAAGGCTCACCATGACCCAGCAATGTGCACTGGCAGCCCAGAAAGCCAACCCTCATCCTGGGCTGCATCCAAAGCAGTGTGGCCAGCAAGTCAGGGGGGTTGATTCTGCCCCTCTACTCTGGTCTTGTGAGACCTCACTTGCAGTGCTGCGTCCAGCTCTGGGGCACCCAACACAAAAAACATATGGACCTGTTGGAAAGAGCCCAGAGGAGGGCCACCAAGCTGATCAGAGGGCTGGAGCACCTCTGCTATGAAGACAGGCTGAGAGTGTTGGGGCTGTCTAGTCTGGAAAAAAGGCTTCAGGAAGACCTTACAGCACCTTCTAGCTAGTTTAGGTTTTAGTAAGAAATTCCTTCCTGTGAAGATAGTTGCCCCACTAAACAGGCAGACATCAGGCACTAACCAATAAACATTACGGAATCCAGTAAGGTGTAGGAGATTGAGTTATTAATTTAAAGAGAATGTTAAAACTTCCTAAAGAGTTACACGTATTTTTACATAAAATATAATCACGAGGTTCAAAGAGATTCCATGTAATGCATTCATAGACATCTTAGACATTTAATGAAGTCTATGCAATGGAAAACTTTATTAGAACAAAGTTCTATTTGTTACTCATTTATATAGGATTAGCATCTAAAGTCAGTCATAGGCAGGTGATAAATATGAACAGCGTAAATCGTAGACAGCTAATAAAGACATAAGAGTAAGTACATAAGAAATGAAGAGTAGCAATGTGGTGGTCCTTCCACAGCATGAAAAATGAATGTAGGAAAGGCAACGAAGAGCACAGAGGCGGCAGCAGGGACAGAGGATGAAGGGGCAGAGAAGTGTGAGCATAAGAGAATTGCTCAAGCAGTGAAGCTTTTAAAAAACGAAAACTGCTGAGGAACAATAATTGTCGATAAATACAATCAGATCAGGTTTCAGCACAAAAGATCATAATGATCATAATGAATAAAACGAACCAGTCTTGAAATTCCATAATGGTCATTAAAGCTTACTATTAACCCTTTGTGAATTCTTTAAAAGAATTATCTTGACAGAAAACATAAACCTTATATTAAGTGCATAGATGAAAACACCCCAGAATTTAAAAACATCTTCAGCATTTTCTCTCACGACCTGCAAATATCAAAAAGGTACCATGTATAGAATGTCAATATAGGTAAGTAAATCATCCTTGTATATTTACCAGTCTTCATCTTCTGGTATCTTGCTTAAGGGAGGGTTCAGGCAGTATATATGATAAGCCATATTACATTCATCACACAGGAGTTGCATGTGAGCATCCTGTTTGCCACCACACAAGTAGCACGAACAAAACCGGCACTCCTTATCTGGATCAGCCCTACAGTGCTTGCATTCAGGGCCACTTTTTCCTGTCAAAAACAAAGAAATGTCAAAAGCCATGTATCTCAGAAAAGTGCATTACTGTATCTAAAGGAATAATTATTTCTGAACACGAGCACTGCTCTCTTGAAAATGCTTTTTTTCTTACAATGAAGTATTTATCCAGGCTAATGAGATTTCTTCTGCTGTATAAACAAGCCATAAAGAACATGACTAATCATCAGCTTCTCTTTATTTTCTCCTGTTCCCAAGATATACCTGTACATTCTCCCTACAGATGGAGCTCTGCTGTCTTTTGAAGCTGTACAGCTTATCAGCTCCTTGTAAGTTAGCTTGGATAACATAAGCAATAAAAGTAAATATTTCTTTCAGTAGTTCATTCTTGAATAGAAATATGAGGTGGGTCCTTGATGTATCCAGGGGAATTCTGGATACTTTAAAGTTTTCCTAAGCATACTGAGAAGGAAATTAATGACTAAGAATTTGCAGAAATCCAAGTGCCTTTCTACTGAAGAAAAGCATGCCCTCCCAACTGAACAGACTTTACAGAGAAATTGATCCACATAGCTGTAAGTTATTGGTGTAAATCTCTGCGGAGAGAAACTCCAAACTGAACGTTTTTTAAGGAAGGGGAACTGGAATGCCAAGCATTGTGCTGTATCTGCGGTCTTTCTGGAAGACCTTGAACAATACTTTTATCTTCAAAGGCAGAACCAACTAGACTTAGAGTGGGAAGAGGATGGAGTTTTGATTAACAAAGAAGAGTCAGGGGCTGCTGATGAATTAAAAACGGACAGGGGAAGACCTGTGAAATGCCTCAAAATAACTAGAGCTTTTTCATCTAACACATTGACACAGTTGATAGCCCAGCTGAAATGTCTATACACTAGCATGGGTGACAATCAGAAGAACTGGAAATGACTGTGCAAATGGAAAGCCATAATCTAATCACAAACACTGAAACT